>JAXGGA010008898.1:0-54231 GCA_038373865.1 Uloborus plumipes
AAAAAAAAAAAGGAAAACCTATTGATTTGAAATTTAGCTTTAATGCCCTTTCTTGTTTCAAAACTCAACCAAAGTTAGCTTATAAAACTAGTGCATGGTGGCGTTAAAAGGGTACAATCAATAGTAACATATCACACAATTTTCATAGCCTTGAACAATTTACGAACTTTATAAATGTATTATTAATTTAGACCACAAAAACTAGCTAGTTAACACCTGTTTTTTTTTTTATTTTGTGCTTGCGTATTGTGATATTGATACTAACTCACTAAAAACTAGTATTTCGTTAAACCTAGATTTTCTCCCATGCGGTTTATTTAAATTGTGCCAATTTCGTTACAAGGGTATAATATAACAAATGAATTTATGCATTTACAACATTACACATTTAAAGGCTACATTTTAAGGCTAATCAAAAAACGCAAGAAAGATTACCGGTAAAAAGAATGTAAATTTTTAATTACTCCCATAGAAAGAGATAAAAAGAAAGGCATGTTTTGAAGCAGGATTTTAAAAGATTTATCAGATCGGATATTTTATCTTACTATCATAAACATCGAATGGACGGTGGTAAATAACTGTTTGATTGGTTTGCTCAGATCCAAGTGAAACAGACTAGCATATAATAATTCTTCTAACTGATTAAAAAAAATTCTAGTTTTAAATTCTGACCATTTCAAAACAGTAAAAGCAAACGATTCGAAATAGCACAAAAACTGTGTCATAACTCGTTAAAACTGAGCTGCTGCCTTTTTGGAAAATGCTAAAACCTTTGTAGGGATTAAAAACTGTTTAAAGGTAAAATTATGTTTTTGTCATACATAGTAAAATCAAGGGAATGGCCAATTAAAAATATAATTTAAAACGGCATTTAAATATTTACATCTTCCCCTTTTTTACTAAAACTTTAATCTAATTAGTTTTCATAATTACTTTATAACTGTACTTTGTATTCTTAGTTAAAACCTCCATTACTATGAACCGGACATTACAGTTATTGCTCTTTATAAATATATATTCATTTATATTTAACGCTTATCCATGAATCCTAACATTCCACACTTCATTTCATAAACTGTGAAAAATTTGGTGTAACCTTACTCCATAAAATCGGTGACTGCATTGCTACCTCCAGTATTCTGGAGTAATTAAACTGATAAAAATGGTGTAACGTAACGCACAGCTTTGGGAAAGTTAAACCATAGTAATGTTACTATGTTGTAACGTTACACCAACGTACGTGTAAGTTTTCACCATACTTATCTGCAAACTTATCGATAAATGCCCTGAAAGGTTACACAGTAAAAATAAGCTTTCATCAGACTTTCTTGGAAG
The DNA here is from genome assembly GCA_038373865.1 of Uloborus plumipes. NCBI lineage: Eukaryota > Metazoa > Arthropoda > Arachnida > Araneae > Uloboridae > Uloborus > Uloborus plumipes. The sequence continues at coordinate 1,336 of JAXGGA010008898.1, forward strand.
ATTAGTCATTAGAGACAAATTGTCCCATACTTCAATTTTACTATTCGATCATTTAAATGATACAAACTTATTAAATAATAAGGTAATAAGGTACTTTTTTAAGTTATAATTTGAAAGTATGAAAATAAATTAGGTTACTTTTCTTGAAACTGCCAACTATTGGCCCATGCTTTCTTATATGTTATAGATAATTACAAGTTATACCATAATCGTGGATATTTTGCTATTACAGTATAAACAAGAAGTTCTGTCAAGAACTAAACGAGCCTACTTTCCCGTACATCGAGATCGACATTCTAGCATATGATCAATATTCTCTTGAATATCTGAAACTGAAAATTATGTCAAACATACCTTTAGAGTACTTCAAGCTGTTTTCTAAAAGCAAAATATACCCCTCTCATCAGATCAAATGGACACGTAAAAAGTTAAAAAAACGAGTAAATAAAGTTTTGTCGCACCTTTTAAAGAATATAACTGTTATAGTTCTTCCATAGAAAAATTTCACGATCGTTTTCAAAAGAAAAAAAAAATAATTAATAAAATAAAAGTACAAAGAACATCAAAACCAATTTTATCAAAGAAAGAAAAAAAACCTCGTTCGTTAATAAAATGTCTCGAATTTTATTTGTAATCCGTTGCCAGTTGTTAAATATAAATAAAGAATAAAATGCTCTCGTGAATGAAAAATTTTTGTAAACAAAAAAAATCGTCTGCCAAAAAAAAATAAATAAAAATAATAATAATAAATTAAACGAAAAAAATTGAAAAAATAAACAAAAAATCGTCTGCCCAGTAAGTCATTTTTTTCTGAGCCTGCATTTCCGCCATGTTTGCGGAGTCGGAGTCGGAATCAGAGTCCTCACAGAAGATTTTTCAGAAAAGATCTTTACATACATTTTTTATCAAAACCTTTTTCTTATAAAGTTAGTTTGAAGGAAATCCGCCTTTAAGTTCAGAATCAACATTCAATTTAAATTTTCCAGTAGGCGCTCAGGTTAAATTTTTTTCTGAACTGTTCATCATTGAACGAAACAATGTTCAAATTGAAAAGTGAAATATGGGAATGAGTCTCTCCGAGATCTTTCGAACAAAAATAGTTTATTCAATTCTGACGGTTCACTTAAAAGTCATTAGGTGGAGAAAGGTTGCTTGAACGGTTGAATGTTGAACGAAAAAATGTTAAAATTGAAAATTTAAATACGGTAATGAAGTATCCTTGCCGAGATTTTTCGAACAAAAAAAGTTTGTTTAAATCAGACTGTTCACTCAAAAGTTATTAGGGGTGAGAGCTTATTTGAACGGTTCAATGTTGAACGAAAAATTGTTCAAATTGAAAATTTAAAAACGGGAATGAAGTATTCTTGATAAGATCTTTCGAACAAAAAAAAGTTTATTCAATTCGGACGGTTCACTTAAAAGTTATTAGGGGGGAAAAGGTTGCTTAAACGGTTCAATGTTGAACCAAAAATGTTCAAATTGAAAATTTAAATACGGTAATAAAGTGTCCTTGCCGAAATGCTTCAAAAAAAAAAAAAAAAATGTTTAAATCAGACTGTTCACTCAAAAGTTATTAGGGGTGACAGCTTGTTTGAACGGTTCAATGTTGAACGAAAAATTGCTCAAATCAAAAATGTAGATACGGGAATGAAGTATCCCTGAAAAGATCTTTCGAACAAAAAAAAGTTTGTTCAAATCGGACTGTTAACTAAAAAGTTAATATCGCGTGCCAGGTTGTTTGAACGGCTCAAAGTTGCACCAAAAATTGTTCAAATCGAAAAATCAAATATGGGAATGAGCTGTACTCGCCGAGATCTTTCCAACAAAAAAAAAGTTTGTCCAAATCTGAATGTTCATTCAAAAGTTATTAGGGGGGACAGACAGACCGACCGACCGACCGACCGACACACAAATTCCCCATCTCAATACCCTACTTTCAAATTTTTAATTTTTCGATAATTATTTTACTTTTTTTTTTTTTTTAACTTGGCGATATTTTTTGGACTTGGCGATATTTTTTAGATGCATGAAGCTACTTTTAATACTTTTTTTGTCTTTCTTTTATTTTTAACGGGAAAATAGGCTAAAAATAACAATTTTATGCTTAAAGGCTCTCTTGTTTTTCGCTTTCTTCATAACTTTTCCCCTTCTTACAGTAGTTTCTAATTATTCATTCATTAAATTTTTATCAGGTTCATGCTTTCCCGCAACGAATGTACTCTAAATTAAAATTTATTGCAACTACCCGCAAGACATTTTTATAGAACAAAGATAGGAAATAATAATCTAGTTGGAATCGAGACCTCAATCTCGGCCTTACTACGTAACAAGAAGTTCTGTCAAGAACTAAACGAGCCTACTTTCCCGTACATCGACATCGGCATTGTAGCATCTGATCAATATTCTCTTGATTATCTGAAACTAAAAATTATGTCAAACATATCTTTATAGCACTTAAAGCTGATTTCTGAAAGCAAAATATACCCCTCTCATCAGATAAAAAAGACATGTAAAAAGTAAATAAACGAGTCAATAAAGTTTTGTCGCACCTTTTAAAGAATGTAACTGTTATAGTTCTTCCGTAGAAAAATTCCACAAAGAAAGAAAAAAAACTCGTTCGTTAATAAAATGTCTTGAATTTCATTTTTAATCCGTTGCCAGTTGTTAAATATAAATAAGGAATAAAATGCTCTCGTGAATAAAAAATTTTTGTTAACAAAAAAAAATCGTCTGATAAAAAAAAAAAATAAATTAAACAAAATAAATAAATAAACAAACAAAAAATCGTCTGCCCAGTCAGTCATTTTTTCTGAGCCTGCATTTCCGCCATGTTTGCGGAGTCGGAGTCGGAATCAACATTCAATTTAAATTTCTCCGTAGGCGCTCATGTTAAAATTTTTTCTGAACGGTTCATCATTGAACGAAAAATGGTTCAAATTGAAAAGTGAAATATAGGAATGAGCCTCTCCGAGATTTTTCGAACAAAAAAAAGTTTATTCAATTCGGACGGTTCACTTAAAAGTTCTTAGGTGGGGAAAGGTTGTTTGAACGGTTCAATGTTGAACGAAAAAAATGTTCAAATTGAAAATTTAAATACGGTAATGAAGTATCCTTGCCGAGATCTTTTGAACAAAAAAAAGTTTGTTTAAATTGGACTGTTCATTCAAAAGTTATTAGGCGTGAGAGCTTGTTTGAACGGTTCAATGTTGAACGAAAAATTGTTCAAATCGGAAATTTAAAAACGGGGATGAAGTATCCTTGCCGAGATCTTTCGAACAAAAAAAAGTTTGTTTAAATCGGACTGTTCATTCAAAAGTTATTAGGTGTGAGAGCTTGTTTGAACGGTTCAATGTTGAACGAAAAATTGTTCAAATCGGAAATTTAAAAACGGGTATGAAGTATCCTTGCCGAGATCTTTCGAACAAAAAAAAGTTTGTTTAAATCGGACGGTTCACTCAAAAGTTATTATGGATGAGAGCTTGTTTGAACGGTTCAATGTTGAACGAAAAATTGTTCAAATCGGAAATGTAAATACGGGAATGAAGTATCCTTGATAAGATCTTTCGAACAAAAAAAAGTTTGTTCAAATCGGACTGTTCATTAAAAAGTTAGTATCGCGAGGCAGGTTGTTTGAACGGTTCAAAGTTGAACCAAAAATTGTTCAAATCGAAAAATCAAGTATGGGAATGAGCTGTACTCGCCAAAATCTTTCCAACAAAAAAAAATTGTTCAAATCGGAATGTTCATTCAAAAGTTATTAGGGGGGGGGGACAGACAGACCGACCGACCGACCGACCGACACACAAATTCCCCATCTCAATACCCTACTTTCAAATTTTTAATTTTTCGATATTTATTTCATTTTTTTGTTTCTTTTTGACTTTTTTTACTTGGCGATATTTTTTGAACTTGGCGATATTTTTTGGACTTGGCGACATTTTTTAGATGCATTAAGCCAATTTTAATGCTTTTTTCGTCTCTTTTACTTATAACGGTCAAGTAGGCTAAAAACAACTGTCAAAAGTTTACGAGCTATGAGTCGATGTTTTTCTCGAGGCATGCGCGTAGAATTCTACCTCAGTTTTTGGAAGAAGTTTTTACGCTTGGTAGAATTTTGCACTAGCCACCCCTAGCAGCATCATCTCATCGGCCGATGATCGGCCATTCATCTAAACCCGATGAAATTCTCATCGGCCGATGATCCAATATGTCTCATCGGCCGAGCAGAATCCGAGCAGCAAAATCCGATGAGAATACGATGAGATTTGGAGCAATTTACGAGCAGAACAGTCCCGTGCCGAGGAATTTCATCGGGAAACTTGATCGGAAGGATATCGTTTTCCGATGGAATATAGCTCATCTTATTTTCATCGGGAAAGTTGATCGGAAGGATATCGATTTCCAATGAAAAGTAGCTCATCGAAAACCGTGCTCGGATACTGATCGGAACGATGTCATCGTGCGTTACAGGATCAGTTTACGAGGAGTTTGTTGATCGGCCGAGCAAAATCCGATGAGTTGATGCTACTTGGGACCGTATTACTTCATCAACAATTAGTTTTCTTAAAATCGGTACGAATGACTCCAGAAGATGTGTAACGTTACACACATTAGCTAACATTTTTTTTACAGTTTAAAAAAAATCATAACGGGAATTAAAAATATTTTTGAAAGTTAACATTTTGAAGGTTATAAAAGTGATGTGAAATACACGAAAGTCAAAATTTATTGTTTTTTTATAATTATTGAACAAGAAATGCGAACTTAAAAAAAAAAAAAAAAGCCAAAATGTTTTTATACCCGGAAAAGTGCTAGTTATGCTTTAAATAGTTTTAGGCCTCACCAATCACCAAAGCGACAATTAAAAAAATTGTGAGAAATGCTGTAATTTCTGTCGAGATAGCATGTTTCATAAGCTATGTTGGTTAAAAAAGTGAATTCATTAATTTTGAAAAGAAATATGTTTCTGTCGAAATTCAACTTAAAAGTTCTAATAGAGTAAACTAAGAATTTTTGATCCTAGGTTTAATTAAAAAAATTGCAAACATTTATTAACCGGTTCCTTTGAAAGGCCTTGACCTTTCTTATGATTCTCTTAATAGACCTGCTATGTGTTATATTTTTCTAATATCTTTTCCATCTTCTCCAGTTATATTATTCATTGATTTGCCTGATTCATTTATCATTTTAAACCATTCTAATTTAAAATTGAACACACAGTTTTAAAGTATACTCTAAAGTACCTTAATTTCATTCGTGTATAATGAAAAATCGGGGATACTCACAATATTTTCAATACTATAAGGATACGATTTATTTGATACTGCATTGTCGATTGATTCTCTGAAGAGCCATTGATCCGTGTATAGAAAAAGGCGGATGAACACTTGAGCAAACATGGCGAAAAACAAATTCTTGTGAACTCTTGTGCGTTTGTTCTTCAAAGACCTAAAATAAATAAATGATGTTAGCCGCTATTCAAAATATAGAAGGATCAATTATGAAATATTAACAAGAATTTGCATAGTACACAAACAACGCATACTTTTATTGGCTAAATTAATGTATCTTTAAGTGCATAAAATAGAGTTTTGATTGACAAAAACACTAAAGTTGGTTCCTAAATATTTGGTAGCCTAATGATGTAGCAAACTAAAGCACCGTTATAATTTGTTATGTTTTCTTAACATTACGAAGTAATTATTACTATTATTCTTACTATTATTATTACTATTATTATTACTATTATTATTACTATTATTATTACTACTATTATTATTACTATTATTACTATTATTATTACTACTATTACTACTATTGCTACTATTACTACTATTACTATTACTATCACTATTACTATTATTATTATTATTTGAGTAGCGGAGTGTAGAGTTAATTAAGTTTAGCAGGTGCAAGGAGAAACGGCAACGTATTTTGCGAAATATATACTGATTTTAGCGCATGTGCCCTGTGGGGCAAGATTTTAACTATTTTTGTTACTATGTAATTGATTTTCGTAAAAAAACAGACACCTTAATTAGGTTTAAAACGACAAGGTATACAATAACACACATTATTTTCGAAAGTCGATACTCATATCGTAAAACTTTGGCACACATCGGATTTTCACCTACGTGTCTCTTGCGTAGCAAATGTTTAATTCTGTTGTTAAACATGTAGTTAATTATCATAGAAAAACATATACCTTTAAAGATCAAGATATATGATGGTTTTAGACATTTTCAAAATTGATACTCACATAGTATCATTTTTTTGTCACATCTGATTTTTACCTATGTGACCACTACGGGGCAAGATTTTTACTATGCCGTTAACAATGTAGTCGGCTCGAATCAAAAAACAAATTCGCTTAACGATCAAGGTAAATTATAGTACAGATACAATTCACTTTCAATGTGGTCCTCACATTGTAATATTTTGTAATGCATCCGAATTTCACCTATATTTCCCCTATGTGGCAAGATTTTAACTATTCTGTAAACAAGTTGTTGATTCTATTTTAAAAAGATATACCTGTACAAATCAAGGTTAATTTCAAAATTTAATGCTTATGTTGTAATATTTTGTGATACATGAAAAATATTTTTTTTGGAATTAAAAAATGACAAAGTTTCCGTTATTTATGCTTCAAATGTTTATTTAAGCCTGACGACGTTAATTTCAGATCTTATTTATTTAATTTCTGGCTATCTCTGATCTTAAATGTGTAGTAAAATTCATCAGGAATTTGTGAGGGAAAATGTAATAGTTCTTTTAATGAATTAATTTATTTATTGTTTCAGTCAATCAAAGAAAAATATTTTAATCATTCAGATCGGAAATATTTCACCAGAAAACCATTTTTAAATATTATTTAGTCTCATGTATGGGCCAAAGTGATGATTTTCCTCTTTTATTTAAAAGCGCAAATTTACAGCAAAAATTAAAAAAAAGGTGAAATTTAAATATAAGCTTTTCTCTCTTCTAAGACGCATTGTTTTTTATTTAAGTATTTTTACTAACAAAGCTTTGCTCATTTTAAAAAGGGTAAGTTACCTTAACTATTAAACTTTACCGCGCCCTCCAAAAAAAAAAAAAGAACACATTCAGGAAAAACAGTGATTTAATATTAATTAACCCATTAATGCCCGACATTTTTTTTTCAAAGATATTTTGTATACTGGTTACAAACAGTGTTTAATGGACAGGAAAAATAATTAAAAAAATATTATGTTAAAAATAATTTTTTCATTAAGGAAAGAAAAATCGCCCCTTAAAAGTTATGATAGACCCCAGAGGGTACATACTTTTTTTACTTATTTTTTTTCTGTTTACGATTTAATCTTTAAAAAGACATTTTATAAGAAGAAATAAAATCAGCAATTAACATAAACCAGGAATCTGGGAATCACTTTGAAAACTTAGACCCCAGAGGGCACATACTTGTTTTACTAAAATGTTTTCTGCCTACGATATAATATTTGAACAGACATTTTATTAGAAGAAATAAAATCAGCAATTAACATAGACTGGGAAGCTGGAAATAACTTTGAAAACTTGGCTTTTTTTCTTGAGATTGTGAACGATGTCATTTTTGACAAAAATCATATTAAAACTGCTACAGAACAATCTTTACAATGGTTATGTGCTGCAATCTGTTAATAACGAATTGAAACAATACCAAGGTACCAATTGAACACTATTATTTGGTTGAAATGTTTATTTTGGGGATATTCAGATCCTTTTTTGGACCGTCCCTAAAAAGGGACTCTAGGCATTAATGGGTTAAACTATGGACATTTTTTAAGAGTCTATGCATGACGTTAAATTCATACGTATACGCTTACTATAGTATACAGCTTTCCTAAGCAAATAGAAATGCTTTAAAACTAAGTCCTCCACTCTTTATAACTCTTTTAAAAGCTTCTACCGTATTCAAGTTTGTATATAGATGTGTTTGCCAATCTAAGAAATACAGGGCGAGTAAACAAAGGCAACAATCCTATAATTCATTCTGCGTATTTACACAGTTACGTTGCTAAAAGCAATAGAAATGGTGTTCTGGCAAATAAGAGAAAAAACAGCAAACATAATGATTGCTCTTCGAAATAATAGATTAATTCCATTTTGTTAAATTAATTTGTTTTCGTGACATTTTTTCCCTGAACTTGTTCCTAGCTATTGATTCGCTTTTGTCAGTAAGAATCTTTTTTAGTTTGAAAATAGCAACGCAATACAAAGGAAAATGCTTTGAGGCTGTTAGGGTGCAATGGGTATGAGTGATGAAATTTTTAATTAAATATTTTTTTTTGACGTTGCCGAAAAATAAACAGTAGGAGAGTGTAGAGAGTTAGGAGAAGGATAATAGCGAGGTATAGTGAAATCGTAAAATAATCTCACAATTTGCAGCACCACTTTTAAGTAGCAATATTTTAACTATGTTCTTGAACGTGTATAGTTGATTCCCATAAGTTAAATACAGTTGTGAAAGCATAGTTGATTCCATAGGCGTTGTAAAATTTGGTACACGTAGTGTAATATTTTGCGGTTTATCAAAAATAATTTTGTGAGCATAAAATGATAAACATTTTGCTATTGATATTTTAACTATTTATTGCGGTATTTATTATGTTTAGTGCGGTATTAATTTGTTATGTCTTGCATACTTTGATTTTAACTGTAATTTCATAAGTGCCCTTAGGACAGAGTAAATTAATAATTAATTTCTTTAGCCTTTTTATTCTATTACATATTCATTTCCTAATTAATATATTTATACTCTTTCATTTATTAATTCATGAATTGATTTATTTATTCGTTATTTTTTTCACTTTTGTCTTTCTTATGCATCAATTAATAATATATTCTTTTATTCGTTTATTTATTTATTTAATTTAATATTTTAAATAATGACACAAAAAATATTTCATTAGAAAAAGATTTTATTTTTCACTTGCCCCATGAGAAAAAGGCAGAAAAATGTCCCTCCTTTTTTAAAGTACCAATTTTTGGCCAAAAATAAAATGCAATATTTAAGTGCAAGTTTCATAAATAATACACTGCTTTTTTCTTTATGTACTCTTGTTTTCAAAAGAAAGATTTTTTTTTCATTTTGGAAAGCTACCCGTTAACTTAATTATTCACTTTCTCCATATTTCCCTGCTTTTTAGAAATGAAAAAGTCTTGATGTTTGTAATTGGTTAAAGCGTAAAAAGAGGCCATAGTCTTTTTAGTGACAGCTGTCTTATAAACTTTACAGACAGTATTCTCTGAGGTTTGTAAAACTTTGAATTAAGTTATCATTCTATTACTGTCGAAGCTGGCTTACTAAAAGACCCCGTCAGTCTTTCTACGGCAGTCGGTAGGTGCACTCTATTACTGTCTGCTTCATCAAAGATCTTTTTTGTCAAAAGAACAAAAACCCCTTTAAGAAAAAAACCTTGAAATGGTTATTAAATTTGGCTTAGGGGCGAAAGAAATTTAAATCAAAAAATTATGTTTATAAAGTATATTTTTCTATAGAGCAAACAATTATATATATGTTTCAGAAGCGCTTATATGTTTTTTAATCTTTAGATTTAATCAGTGAACTAGATTATATTATTTTAATGATGTAGTCAACGAATTTAACTGAAATTCAAAATATTCAATAACAACGTATACTGATTTACATAAAAGTAAAACAATATCTGTAGCAAGATTGAGTACTTTTTTTCTGTATTATGAATTCAACATTTGAGAGAATTAGCCCTACGTATAACGTGCCAATGTGGCAAAAAAAAAAAAAAAAAAAAAAAAAAAAAAAAAAACAGCTGTTTCTTTCCTGAAAAAGCTTGCTGCCTTTTTTATTCCTCATGTTTTAATTTTACTCATTAAAAGAATGTTTTATGTTCTTGTTGGTGAGCGGAAGCATGAGCCCCTGCGCTCTAATAAATAAAACCGCTGAAATTCACATATGCGACTCGAAATGGCATGGAAAGAACATGCTGACCACATCCCTATGTCATACAGTAATGCATAGTTTCCTCAAGAATTAACTGATCAACCACATGAGAACCAATATGTACACCAAATGGATCGGATTTGGAGAAAAATGGGGTGTTGGAAAAATCATTGAATAGAAAATGAGAAAGATTCCAACAAAAGTAAGCTTCTCAAAAATTGAGGTCATAGAGGATTTACTGATAATTAAAGGATTTGGTGAAAGGATGGAGGAGCTATTTTACATTTTTTGAAAATACAATCTGAACGCAGGTTAGCAATGGATGCAGGTAAGTAAATAAAACTTGGTACATTAAACAATAGATGTCATTAGACTAATTTCATACGCTCACCTAACGACAACAATAGAAAACGAAAAAGCTGCAACAATAAAACTTTAAACCTAAATTACTCTAAATTAGTGTTTGTTACATAACCCCTTTATTTACAAAGCCCTTCCATTCGATTAGGAGACGAAATAGTGTCCAGAAGTCTATCCACGTTGAAGAATTAAAGAATATGCAAGTTCTTTTACTAAACTAATTTCTTATGCTTTTCAGGCGGTGCTTGAGATCACGTTTAGTTTGAGCAACGTAACTGAGCCCACAGTTGCAAGAAACGGTATAAATACTCCAGTTGCTACGGCAATGTATGGCATCGAGTTAGTTAATTTGATCTTGTTAATAGGAGAAAGAGCAGTAAAAAAGCTTTCTCAGCATTTTTGTAACCGTATGATTGATTTTTGGATAAGAAAGCAGCACATTGGTACAAGCAGACTTAAAAACAGAAACATGACCTGAGTGAGAGGGTTTAATTAGCCTATTATAAAATAAAATCAAATTTACATTGAGACAAAATATGATCAAAGCTCACAACATTACTCATTTGGTAGAAATATCCTTCTCTACTCCACGTTTTCCTGTTATTTGAAAGCAATTTTTATATTTATTTTTTTCTTGGTTGGTCATTTCTCTCCCTCGTTTTGCTACCAGGCTTCTAATTGGCTGTTTTGAGGTAATTGGAAAATTTTTGTTGAATCTCTTAAATCGTTTTGGAGTATATTTTTTTTTCAGTGTGAGTAGGATTTAAAAATATTTGACAGTACATTTGGCAAATATAAGTGTCATCGAATAAATAAATTCTAATTTAGTAAAAAAACCGACAGTTTAAAGAACTTATACTGCTGTGAGAAAATTATTATTTTTTTTGGGGGGGGGGGGAGATTTCGCTATTGAGAAGATAATGTCTTTGTCTTTCCTACGGCTAATGTTATTCATCGAATTTAAAATTCTAATGTTGTGACCAGATGACATTACTGAATTTGTCTCTTTTCCTTTTATATTTGTGTAAATATTCAGTGTTGTGAACTAGCAAAAATTTCTGTTTCAGGTACTTTATTTATTTACTACCAAACGTGAATACATTTTTCTTTTCAAAGCTACTGAGTAATAGGTTTGAAACAGCAACGAAAATACCGTAAGGATAGAGAAACAGCTATGTTAGACTGAACTCAAAGAGTGAAACAATGTAGTTGTAGATTGAATAAGTTTGAAAATAAAAACAACTAAAATAAAGAAGACAGAATGTACTGTAGCGGAAAAAAAGAAGAAAGAAATAAAGAAATGGAAAAAAATAAGAAAGAAGGGGAGTGGGTGCCAATATCATTTCAGAAAGACCATAATTCAGTCTTCTTCTTCTAATTTAGGAAAAAATGATCTTCGTCAAGTAAAACTTTATCTTTTCTTAATCAAATGTTAGTCCTCGTTAAAACTGTTATAGTCTTGACTCTACCAAGCTAAACTAACCTAATAGAATTAAATTAACTCTATAACTAAATTAAAATTGCACATCAAATTCTGATTAAAAGCATGTAGAAAAATCTAGTTAAAGTTAAAAGCATATGTAAAATCCGAATTTTGGATGGCAAATTCAATTTGTTTCGTTACTAATTGAAATCATTTATTTCTAAATACCTTTACGTCAACCCAAAAGCATAGCTTTTTCACCAATCTTTCACAGATATTATGTTTCTTAATGTCTCTTATTGCATTCAATTTTTTGAATTTGTGATTTTGCAGTTCTGTGTTAAGGTGAAAGGATAAACTTCAGCGAAAAAGAATAACCATGAAAACACATAAATTATAAACCACGAAAAATTACAAAAGTTCGCTTTAGACTAGCACTTTTCTGTTATAAGTATGTTGGAAAAATATCGACCCTTAAACACAAATGTTCTTACAAAAACATCGATGTCGCCAGCTCTAGCTGAGAGTAACTGTATAAGAATTTGAAGTAAACGTAGTAAATTCATTATTCAGCAAACTAGTAAACTGCAACTTAATGTTTTTATTTTTTTACAATTTCTGTGGCAAGACAAGAACAAGACAATATAGTAACAGATCAGTGTTATTATTCATCGATGGTTAATCTTAGCCTGCGGAACAACGTCTAAACCACCTACGCTCAGCTTTCTTTTTAAATTACCATGTTCATGTTTAGCACGTCAAATTCGTAAAAATTTGGACTCTTAATAAACAATTCTATTGTTTAGCAATAAAATCTAAGATGTACTTTTTGACCCGTTATTTTTCCTATCAGACTTCGTTACAGAAAAAGAAATATTCCAAATATTTTTTTCCTTTAAAAGAAGAGCACACGCATGCACACTTCTTTGCACTAAACTTCGACTAACGTATTGTTAGCCAAGAGAATAATACTCGTATATAAATTTAGGCAATTGTGTTTATTTGCATAGATAATTTAAAATTGAGAATAAATAATGTGTTCAATATATTTCCATGCTATAATTCTAAGATTTAAAGGGAAATTTTGTATTGCGTTTAAAATTGAAAGCTATAATGTAAAGTAACAGCATCAGAAAGGGGGGACGGGTGAGGGGGTCAGTCTGTTGTTACAACTTATACTCTAATCTTTTCAGTCAGAGAATTTAAAATGGAGGGACAAATTACTTTGATGAGTTTGCAATTTCTTAAACTTCCTTTTTATTCTATGTCACATTCATATTTGTGAAGTCTGTTGGCTGAAATAAATCAAAGGAATTGAATTGAAAAACTCAAAAATCTTTTCGAAAGAGAGAACTATCATGAATACATTTTGAATACATTTTTTTACAGTAAAAATACAAATGAGAACAATGTTTTGAGTATATTTGTAGTATAAATATATACAAATCAAAACAAACATTTCCTGACAACTAACTATTCCATTCCTGAAGTTAAACAAAAAAAAAATGTAAAAATATCTTTGATCCTTATCAAAAATCCACCTATATTTCAAATGTAAAGGTGTTCGCTACAATATCAGTTTGAAAATCTTTTCGAAAAAATGTTTTTATCATGTCATTAATAGTTTATTGGAATACTTCTTACTTGTTGCTTGTTATAAAAGGCAATTTTTAAGCAGTACTTCTGTAAATTTTAAAGCATCTGAACGCTAAATAAATAGGAGAGTATATTTAATTTTCTTTTATAGGGATGATTTTACTCTAAATAAAATGCAGATTTTTCCCTTTAAATTGGCAATCCGGAAGTTTTAGAATATTTACTATATTTTATGCTTGAAATTTATCTTTGCTTTTTAGACAAACTGCAATAACAGCACACTAGTTCGACTTTACTCTCGTTTGGTCAATGGTTTTCAGGTGAAATCCACGTAAGATAGTAATAAGGGTTTTATTTGGTAAACCGCAAGGAGACGATAGAAGCTGAGATTTATAAAGTGACCAATAGCGAATAGCGGGAAACCTTAGAACGAGTGTAAGATACTTCAAAATGTATTAGTGCAGCCATGTTGGTAAAGTCTGGTGACCTTTTGTCACATTGGTACTCACATTGGACTCGTGCTAACGTAATGCACCGCAGTGTGTAGTTAAAAAAAATCATAACATGCAGAAGTTTCTGACAGAACATTGTTAAGGTGGAAAAATACTCACCCAAAGTAGACAAAGACGAAAATTGAAATAACGAGGAAAACTAAAGATATGGTTAGTCCTGTCATTTCTATTACTCTAGTCTCCTTTGCAATCTGCATTTTTTTCTGAAAATGAAACAGAAATAAAACAACAAACGTTTTAATTGCATAGTTTTTTATGTAAAAATATTCAGGAACTCATTAAAAAAAAAAACAACTCAGAGAGGGGAAAAAAAGGAACTTACTTGGAGATCAGTTTCTGTGCTTGTATAGAGTTTATCCATTAGCATTTTGATTTCTTTCGTAAAACAATTTGTGTAGTTACTCCAGCCGTTAGTACTGTCTCTGTCTGGGTAGCGGCCTTTCCAACGTCCTTCAGGATCACACTGACGACTGGCGAATTCTGCAACAGAAAAATGAATTTCCCCATATAACTTAGTTATACGTTTAGAATCACTTGATGGAAAGGTATATTTTTAATTGACGGGTTTATCGTTCAAAATTACATACCAGGGTACATTTGTCCGACCAGTGAATGAACAGATCGTAATTTATGATAAAAAACAAGGTTTAAACAGATTTTTTCACAGATGAAATGGCAGAAGTAAATTTCTTTTACATCATTAAAAAACGAAAATGAGTAATTAGAAAATGTTGTGTTTGCTCTCAGGTTAGAGCTGACTCGGTGTCGATGGGGTATTAGTATCAATGTATTTGATATTGGAACCGAATTAAACTGCAGATATTACACTCGAAATTGTTCCTTGTTACGATCATATAACTACAATGTATAAATCTGGTTTCGTATGCAGTGCTCTGCATTAAAAAATAAAAACTTGTTATGCATTTTTATACATACTTATGCATGACTTTTTTAGGTAGGGATGTCACAAAATATGTCTAAAATTCTGGCATTTTCTTCAATTTACAGCCTTTCCTCCGTTACTCACGTTTTCTTTATTTGGCGAATTTATCTAGAACTGCGAGCAAATAGAAATTACCCAGAATAGAAAATCTTTGTGCAAAGTGTTTGGGAATGTGTCGTTCTTAGTACGTAACCTTATGTCTTAGTTTAATGCTTCTAAGAGAGTAGTAAAAAAGGGACACATTTCAATAAGGAAATTCTCTTGTAAGGTGAAGGTTGAGAAATATGAGAAAGCTTAATTCCATGAAAAGAGCTCAATGAACAGTAAATATTCTTTTGCATATCAAATAAACCGAACTCGCTAAAGAACCACGTGGATTTACAACCTCTTAGTATCTTACTACAATTCTAAGCCTTCCTGCAGCCCTTTATTCTAGTTTTTTTTTTCAAATTATACATAGAAATAGAAAATCCTGTTATGTATTTTTTCAACTATGGCACTTGATCACTAACTTCTTTGGCCAGACTACGTAGTGGCCATACTAAACCTATGAAATTCATTGACAAAGTCAAGACTTTTTCACCTTGCCTTTATCCTAGTCCTGCTTTATCAGTGTATATCCCACAATGTTTTGGCAAACATGCGGATCTGCTGTGGAGTGAGGGTGAGGATGCTCTTGTGGAACTTAACCGACATGGTATTATAGAATTATTCTAGATGCTCTAGACCACGGGGACACACAACAGCAACAACAAAAACAACAGATAATCCTTCCTTTTTTGATGTTCGGAAGCCAAATACGAAACAAAATCATCCATAATAATGTAGTAAAGAAATGTTTTGTAATAACCAAATTTCAGTTGCGTATTCCCGACGATCATTATGTAAATTTCATGCATAAGTTCTAGTTTTCCGCAGTAGAAAGCCATAAGTCCGTCATAAAGAAAAGTATTTAAAAATAAGCGAAATAAAAATATTATATCTGAAAGAATTACAATAGTTAAGAGCGACAATGAACATACTTGTGACATCGAGTCCCTTCTCGGGAGGACATGGTAGTTGAACAATCGAGTTACTTATAGTTGTTGGCCAGCATAAGAATCCATCCCATACTGGATTGCAGTACAGTTTGGAACCTAAAATAAAAGTTAAGATTTTAACTGCTAAAGCATTGCCTTATTTAAATAAACTTTATTTTTAGCAGTAAATAAAAGAAAAAATAAAATTTCAAGCACTGAGTTTCTGCTTAAAGGTGAACTGTTATCAATGGTTTAGCAATCACAACAGGCGCAATGCCACACATAATTCCATATTATTAGAAAGATTTTAACCAAATAAGTAAAACTTTGCTTTTACTTTTCCACCGAAGCTCATAAATATTTTCAGAGTTGTAATATATGGTTTAGTATATATATATATATATATATACTAGCTGACCCGGCGAACTTTCTTCCGCCTTAAAGGCAATAAATAAGAAAATTTTTGAATTTATTAAGTTTTTTATTATTAGAAAATACAAAAAAAATTAAGTACCTACATTAATCATTCATTATTGTTTCTGTATTTTAGTACATAGGTTGCTCTTCACTTAAGTACCTTGTGATAAACAACGCAGATGGTCTTCCGACCCGTAAACATGCCACATATAATTGACCATGGAAAAAACAGTGATGTTCCAGATTCAAACCACAAACCTTTAAGGATTGGCCTTGTGATTTGTTAAAGGTCATGACAAATGCAAGACGGATCGGAAATTGAAGTATTTTAAATTCAAACGGCATCTCGGTTGGGATCATCGGGATCCTAGGAATGAGCAATCGTTTCTGACAGCTTATCACATATAAATTTCAAGGGAAGTAACGCGTTTGTTTATAATTTATTTCACGAAAGTAAATAATACTCAACGCACCGCTGACTTACAACCTGTTTACTGCGTTCCGGAACCTGCCAGAACGTATGCTTTATGTCGCTCAGCCATGGAGGTGTCAAAAAAGGCTTAATAAAAAGGCTTAGTCAATAAGAAAGTTTTTCTATTTATGTAACTGACACACATAAATTATAGCCTATGTCCGTCTCCTGGCTCTAAGCTACCTACCCACCAATATTTAGTTATATCGGTGCAGCCGTTCTTGAGTTATAAATAGTGTAACTAACACGACTTTCTTTTATATATATAGAAGATAGAATAGTAGTGAGAAGAACAACCTCTTTAACTGCAGTGCAGGAGCCATCCCATCAAGCGCTTTCTACCTCTCAGCCTCAGAGGCGTAAAAACTCTTAAGTGACAATCATTTCTGACAGCTTATCACATATAAATTTCAAGGGGAGGAACGCGTTTGTTTATAATTTACTTCACAAAAAAGTCAAATAACACTCAACGCACAGCTAACTTACAACCTGTTTACTGGGCACAGGAAGCTGCCAGAACGTGTGCTTTATGTCGCTCAGCCATGGAGGTGTCAAAAAAGGCTTAGTAAAAAGGCTTAGTCAATAAGACAGTTTTTCTATTTATGTAACTGACACACATAAATTATAGCCTATGTCCGTCTACTGGCTCTAAGATACCTGCCCACCAATTTTTAGTTATATCGGTGCAGCCATTCTTGAGTTATAAATAGTGTAACTAACACGACTTTCTTTTAGTATATATAGAAGAAGATAGAATAAAAGTGAGAAGAACAACCTCGTTAACTGCAGTGCAGGAGCTATCCCATTAAACGCTTTCTACCTCTCAGTCTCAGAGGCGTAAAAACTCTTAAGTGACAATCGTTTCTGACAGCTTATCACATATAATTTTAAAGGAAATAACGCGTTTGTTCATACACTGCTCGACATTGAAAATGCAACACCAAGAAGGAGTGGAACAGAAATTCATGCAAATTTTACCGTAGACGCACGTCACTGAGTTATGCAAATGATATGAAATGCGCAGCTCTCCGACGCACGTGAAGTAAGATATAAGAGAATGAAGTTGAAAAGTGGGCTATGTTCATGTTGGTTTTTCTGCCAGACTAATTATCGGAGAAATTTCGTTTTTGTCTCGAAGGATACGTGTGATAGAAGGAAATGCCACGCCGTCCTCAACGAAGACACTTTCAGCATATAGACGACTTTACAAGGGCTATGGTGATCGGACTGAGAAGGGGAGGTTGGTCCATACGTTAAATTGCAGCTGATACCCACATGGATGCAAGCACTGTGCATCGGCTATGTCGGAGATGGTTGGAAAAAGGAAATGTAGCCACATTGAGGGGTGCAGGTGCTGCCAGAGTGACGTCAGACAGCTTGGATCGACGGATTCACCGACAAGCTGTGGCGGACCCGCAAGTCACTTGTACGTCGATTCTGCAGCACGTGCAAGGTACCCTGGATGTTCCTGTGTCGACCAAAACCATTTCCCGTCGACTGGTTGCACGTGGCCTGCAATCACGGCGCCCGCTAAGAAGACTGCCATTGACCTCACAGCACAGACTCCAACGTTTGAAATGGTGCCGAACCAGAGAGACGTGGGTGGCAGAATGGCAAACCGTAGTGTTCTCAGATGAATCCCGCTTCTGTTTATCCAGCGATAGTCATCGCATACGTGTGTGGCGTCGACGTAGAGAAATATCGAATCCGGCAGTAACTATGGAACGCCCCACAGCGCGACAACGTGGCATAATGGTTTGGGGCGCTATTGCATACAATTCCGTATCACCTCTAGTTCGTATTCGGGGCACTATGACGGCCCAACGATATGTAGATAATGTACTGCGGCCGGTGGCAATCCCCTACCTTCAGGGTCTGCCAAATGCAATTTTTCAACAGGATAACGCCCGGCCTCACAGTGCTCGAATCAGCCAACATGCTCTACAAGGTGTACAGATGCTTTCCTGGCCACCATACTCTCCCGACTTGTCACCAATCGAACATGTGAGGGACGTGATTGAACGCCGTTTGCAGAACCTGCCACTGCTGTGGTAAATGGTTGAAAGGGAATGGAATGCCAGCCCACAGGACACCATCCGCAGGCTTATTGACTCCATGCCTAGACGTGTTTCTTCGTGCATCGCTGTCCGCGATGGTCCTACTTCTTACTGAGCCGACGCCGTCCTTGCTCTAAATTTTGCTTATTTATTTTGAAATAAATATCACTTATTGTTCCATGCTGTCTCTGTCTTCTTACCAACAATCATCAATTTCTGACCACTCCTTCTTGGTGTTGCATTTTCAATGTCGAGCAGTGTAATGTACTTCACAAAAAAGTCAAAAAACACTCAACGCACCGCTAACTTACAACCTGTTTGCTGCGCACCGGAAGCTGCCAGAACGTGTGCTTTATGTCGCTCAGCCATGGAGGTGTCAAAAAAGGCTTAGTAAAAAGGCTTAATCAGTAAGACAGTTTTTCTATTTATGTAACTGACACACATAAATTATAGCCTATGTCCGTCTCCTGGCTCTAAGCTACCTACCCACCAATTTTTAGTTATATCGGTACAGCTGTTCTTGAGTTATAAATAGTGTAACTAACAAGACTTTCTTTTATATATATAGAAGATAGAATAACAGTGAGAAGAACAACCTGTTTAACTGCAGTGCAGGAGCTATCCCATCAAGCGCTTTCTACCTCTCAGCCTCAGAGGCGTAAAAACTCTTAAGTGACAATCGTTTCTGACAGCTTATCACATATAAATTCCAAGGGAAGTAACGCGTTTGTTTATAATTTATTTCACGAAAAAGTCAAATAATACTCCAAGCACCGCTGACTAACAACCTGTTTACTGCGTTCCGGAACCTGCCAGAACGTGTGCTTTATGTCGTTCAGCCATGGAGGTGTCAAAAAAGGCTTAGTAAAAAGGCTTTGTCAATAAAACAGTTTTTCTATTTATGTAACTGACACACATAAATTATAGCCTATGTCCGTCTCCTGGCTCTAAACTACCTACTCACCAATTTATAGTTATATCGGTGCAGCCGTTCTTGAGTTATAAATAGTGTAACTAACACGACTTTCTTTTATATATATAGATATGTGTGTGTGTGTGTGTATATATATATATATATATATATATATATATATATATATATATATATATATATATATATATATATATATATATATATATATATATATATATATATATATTTATAAATAGAAGTATAAAATCTTGTGAAAAATCTGTTAAAAACTGAAGTAAAGATAAAATTCCCAAAAGACCCTGGGGCCTTCATCAGGGGGACCCCCCTAGGGTAGGGAAAAAAATGGAGTGAGATGTTTCTAGCAAGTTGCAGGCAAATCGCCTAAAAAGTTGCAACTTTTAGCCCCCGACATCTCACAAAACAAGCAGTAGGTCACTGGAAGTCCAATTCATTTATGCATATACACGAGAGAATACAATTCAAAAGACACTAAATATAATCAATAAAATTCAAATAGAACAGATGACATGAAATTACAATAAATACAAAAAAAAGAACTTTCAATCAACAATGTAAGAAACTACCAACCTGAGGCCTTTTCAATGCGCTACTGATAAGACTGTTGGTCAAATTCGCGGGGTAGCAGTTTTCAGTTAAAGTTACAATTAATTGTCTTATTGCTGAGTCTAGATTTGAATTATTGTTGCAAATTTTTTTGTATCGGGAAATTTGGGAGATGATAATGTTCTTGAAAACCTTTTTACTTAGACAACTGTGAAAATGGATAAGTGAGTGCACTTTAAAGTTGAAATCTTTACGTTTGTCATATAGTGCTAGATTGACATCTTTATCTTCTAATTTAATATAAATGTCGAGAAAAGAAGCAGTGTTGTTACTATTTGTTTGTTTAAGCAAAAGCTCTTTTGGATAAATATCCTTGTAGAGATTATGGAAGTTACAGTCTTATCAGTAGCGCATTGAAAAGGCCTCAGGTTGGTAGTTCTTACATTGTTGATTGAAAGTTCTTTTTTTGTATTTATTGCAATTTCATGTCATCTGTTCTATTTGAATTTTATTGATTATATTTAGTGTCTTTTGAATTGTATTCTCTCGTGTATATGCATAAATGAATTGGACTTCCAGTGACCTACTGCTTGTTTGTGAGATGTCGGGGGCTAAAAGTTGCAACTTTTTAGGCGATTTGCCTGCAACTTGCTAGAAACATCTCACTCCATTTTTTCCCTACCCTAGGGGGGTCCCCCTGATGAAGGCCCCAGGGTCTTTTGGGAATTTTATCTTTACTTCAGTTTTTAACAGATTTTTCACAAGATTTTATACTTCTATTTATAAATATGTCTGCTACCAGTTTCAAAGAGCTGCCATAGGCGCCTTTTGACCTGTGTGGTGAAGTTTATTTTTCTGTTCCATTTGATTCTTCAACTACTTTGTTTATGTTAATACAGTCGAGCCCGCTTAATGGAATAGCCAATTTGTCACGGAAAATTATTCTAATAAGCGGGATATTCCATTATCCGGGATTCCATCCACACGACGTTCCAACTTGCATTTAAACCAAGAAAGCATTTAAATTTGCCTTAACCACAAGTATATTCATCAACAAGTATATAACGATTAACTTTAGACATATTAATTAATGGTAATTTAAATATATTAATTAATAATACTTTAAACATATTAAAATTTAGAAATTCAATTAAAAATGACCTTATTAAATGACCAGGAACGTTACAAGCCCGTTTCTCAGCAAACCAGCGAAGGAGAGCAGCATCTTCAACTTCTGATTCTTTACCTGTGTATTTTCTCTTTTGATTAAGGTTTTTGTTTAATTTCCTGTCGTTTAGAATTTTTTCTTTATTTTTCAACAATTTCGAAACTTGAGATTGCGATATCTCGAACTTTTTTTCAAGTTGTAACTGCGTACATTTACATTGCATTTGAATATTCAATAAGAGTCTCTTTTTCTTTCAAAGTACGATCTTTTCGCTTAGAAGACATTATGAAGAGACAAGCACATGCACAGCCGAAGCAAAATTGGAAAATGATTTCAGAACATCAAAGTAGACTTGTCGTTGCGCTTCTCGGAGGAGATTCATCACAGCCTCGTCTTCTTCTCCGGTCCTTTACACCTGTTGGTTTGCCCATTACTCCTTTATTCTCTTATCTCTCCTTTGGGCCCCTAGAGGTAAAGCTTATTCGAAACTTATTGTTCATTCTCTGAAGCAGAAGGAACGATACACAGTGGGGGCGACAAACAGTATACAACACTAGGGAAACATTCCTTTCAAATTCCAGGAATCGCTTTTCTTGCCCCTGCACCCTTTCAACGAAGTGGCAAAACATTATTTGGAAGCCGTCCATAAGCTTTACAATCATTATTGCTCTTCACTGGAGGAAAAATCCGGAAAAAAGGGTTGGAAATGGAAGGAGATCGACATCAGCGTGGCTAAACATTATTCTTTTAACCGGGATTGCTTCCTAACATGATATTCCTTTAACCGGGAAATTTAACACAGAAATGATTTACTACGGTTCGGGACATTGAGAATGTATTACATTAAGCGGGATATTCCATTAACCGATATTCCATTAAGCGGGTTCGACTGTATATATATATATATATATATATATAATAAAACAAAAAAAAAAAATAATAATGAAATAGAAAATGGCACATTAGGAGAAGTGAAAGGAGAAAGGTTGAATCCAGAGCTCATCAGCCGTGGGGGATTCAAGAGTGGTCGAAAGACCAAAAAATTTAAAATAAACTATAGAGAGGATGTTTTAGTTCAAAATATGCAGTCTACAGATCTTCATTGGGCAAAAAAGCACCAATGTGAGCCTACAAACCGCACATTAGAACAAAAACCTAAAACTAAAAGCAGGGGTTTCGCCTCGACCGATTAGGAATAAAATTCCCAAAAACCGGCCACCCACAGTACGGTCCTGCTGTGAAAATAAAAACATCTCACCTGAAGTTCCGCGCGACAAAAACCAAAATCATATCCAGCAAATCAGGAGGCAGTCCAGTTGTTAAAATAAAAATATAAGGTAAATCCGTGTCCAAAAAACAAATCCCAAAACGTTCCGGTCTACCATTTACACGTGCTCAAAAAATATCCATCCCTGCAATCCTGTAATGGTTTCTTCCAGCGATTTCATACGATTGAACAGTTAAACAGTTACAGTGAAGCAAAGTCGTTATTGAAGGTTATACTTGAGCAAACATTTTTAATTAGATTTTTTGGAAAATTGTTGTCAAATAATTTATTTTTAAGAAGAGAAAATTCCAAATTAAAAGCAGTTTCAGTGTTACAAATTCTTTTAATTCGCAAGGCTTGTGAAATAATGATGCCAATGAAAACTTTTTTGCTAAGGCAGGAATTATAATCTTGTAGGCTATTGACTTTGAATTGGAATTCACGTCTTTTATCATAAATCGTGGTGTAACAGAAGGAGCCAATTTCTATGTTAATGTCCAGGAAATTAAAAAACTTTTGATTTTGACTGGTTTTTTTAAGCGTTAAGGAGTTATGATAAATAGTTTTGCTGAGCTCAGAGAAATTGGAAAAATTAATGCATAGAAGATCATCAATGTATCTACAACAGAGAGGTGTAGAGGAGGGGTTTTCAATCGAAAATTTTCTTTCATAAAACAAGAGAAAAAGGTTGGCAAGGGTTGAACTAAAATTAGCTCCCATTGCAATACCATTGATTTGTTGAAAACATGATTTACCATTTTTAAAAAAATTATTGAAAATGCAAAATTTAAACAGATTAAGAAAAAAGCTTTCATTCAAATCGAGTGTGTCATTCACAGAGCTAAAAAGCTCAGACACAGTGGAAAAAAGTTCACAAAGGGGGATGTTAGTAAAGAGATTTTCAAAATCAGCCTTGAAACCTTTGATTTTGAAAATCTCTTTACTAACATCCCCCTTTGTGAACTTTTTTCCACTGTGTCTGAGCTTTTTAGCTCTGTGAATGACACACTCGATTTGAATGAAAGCTTTTTTCTTAATCTGTTTAAATTTTGCATTTTCAATAATTTTTTTAAAAATGGTAAATCATGTTTTCAACAAATCAATGGTATTGCAATGGGAGCTAATTTTAGTTCAACCCTTGCCAACCTTTTTCTCTTGTTTTATGAAAGAAAATTTTCGATTGAAAACCCCTCCTCTACACCTCTCTGTTGTAGATACATTGATGATCTTCTATGCATTAATTTTTCCAATTTCTCTGAGCTCAGCAAAACTATTTATCATAACTCCTTAACGCTTAAAAAAACCAGTCAAAATCAAAAGTTTTTTAATTTCCTGGACATTAACATAGAAATTAGCTCCTTCTGTTACACCACGATTTATGATAAAAGACGTGAATTCCAATTCAAAGTCAATAGCCTACAAGATTATAATTCCTGCCTTAGCAAAAAAGTTTTCATTGGCATCATTATTTCACAAGCCTTGCGAATTAAAAGAATTTGTAACACTGAAACTGCTTTTAATTTGGAATTTTCTCTTCTTAAAAATAAATTATTTGACAACAATTTTCCAAAAAATCTAATTAAAAATGTTTGCTCAAGTATAACCTTCAATAACGACTTTGCTTCACTGTAACTGTTTAACTGTTCAATCGTATGAAATCGCTGGAAGAAACCATTACAGGATTGCAGGGATGGATATTTTTTGAGCACGTGTAAATGGTAGACCGGAACGTTTTGGGATTTGTTTTTTGGACACGGATTTACCTTATATTTTTATTTTAACAACTGGACTGCCTCCTGATTTGCTGGATATGATTTTGGTTTTTGTCGCGCGGAACTTCAGGTGAGATGTTTTTATTTTCACAGCAGGACCGTACTGTGGGTGGCCGGTTTTTGGGAATTTTATTCCTAATCGGTCGAGGCGAAACCCCTGCTTTTAGTTTTAGGTTTTTGTTCTAATGTGCGGTTTGTAGGCTCACATTGGTGCTTTTTTGCCCAATGAAGATCTGTAGACTGCATATTTTGAACTAAAACATCCTCTCTATAGTTTATTTTAAATTTTTTGGTCTTTCGACCACTCTTGAATCCCCCACGGCTGATGAGCTCTGGATTCAACCTTTCTCCTTTCACTTCTCCTAATGTGCCATTTTCTATTTCATTATTATTATTTATTTTTTTTTTATTTGTTTTATTATATACTTGGCTTTGTAGTTTAGCTGCTTTGCGCATCTATGGGCTTTTGGTGTGGTCTCTTCGTTTTTCCTCTTACAATTCTGTTATTATATATATATATATATATATATATATATATATATATATATATATATATATATATATATATATATATATATATATATATATATATATATATACACTGCGATGCAAAAGTTTAGACAAAATGCAAATATGTGAATAAAAAGAAAACTATTCAACGAAATGCTTTCAAATTTCTACTGCAGGTTCACAATATGGTCCCAAATATGTGTCTGGAGTTCTTATAACTATAACTGGAATCAAATTTTAGATATTACAAAAGATATTTTTTAACATTGTTGCAAAAGTTTAGACAATAGTCAGATTTTATGCAAATATCCCTTGAAATGTGATTGGTGGAGGAAATACGGGACTGTATTATTCATTTATAAAGTGCAGAGATTGCTGAATAAATAATCAAAATCTCAAAAGCTCTTTAGTTCTCGTGTAAAGAAGATGAGAAAGTTTGGAAGCCGAAATTTGAAAATGAACCTACTTTATTAATTTTTTTTCTTTTAAATCGGCTCTAGTATGGTAGTACATTGTTTTTTTACTTTGTGGAGATAAAATTCAGACATGCGTATCGATCAAAAAGTCCAAGAAAAATGATATTTCTTAAGGATGAAGGAATTGAAAAAACGGCTCAGACTGACGATTCGCCCCTTAATCCTACAAAACTTCAACTTGGGTCAAAAACAGCACGTGACAGCATAAGTAGATAAACAACTGAGTCGGAATGCATAAAAAAAACAAAGAATTGTGCTTGAGCCTTTTCGGACAGAGTGTCCCAAATAAGCCAGATTTTATTGGTAAAAGCAGCACAGCATATGATCATTGGATATTTCTCAAGTCCCGCGAAAAGAATTATAATCCATCTAGGCCATCCCAATTTTAATAATTTTTATCAAAGAAAGTACCATTCATTTTTTATTCAGGATGATACATATGCTGCTTTTCACATTAAAATCTGGCTTATTTGGGGCACTCTGTCCGAAAAGGCTCAGGCACAATTCTTTGTTTTTTTTATGCATTCCGATTCAGTTGTTCATCTACTTATGCTGTCACGTGCTGTTTTTGACCTAAGTTGAAGTTTTATAGGATTAAGGGGCGAATCGTCAGTCTGAGCCGTTTTTTCAATTCCTTCATCCTTAAGAAATATCATTTTTCTTGGACTTTTTGATCGATACGCATGTCTGAATTTGCTCTCCACAAAGTAAAAAACAATGTACTACCATACTAGAGCCGATTTAAAAGACAAAAAGTTAATAAAGTAGGTTCATTTTCAAATTTCGGCTTCCAAACTTTCTCATCTTCTTTACACGAGAACTAAAGAGGTTTTGAGATTTTGATTATATATTCAGCAATCTCTGCACTTTATAAATGAATAATACAGTCCCGCATTTCCTCCACCAATCACATTTCAAGGGATATTTGCATAAAATCTGGCTATTGTCTAAACTTTTGCAACAATGTAAAAAAATATCTTTTGTAATATCTAAAATTTGATTCCAGTTATAGTTATAAGAACTCCAGTCACTTATTTGGGACCATATTGTGTAACTGCAGTAGAAATTTGAAAGCATTTCGTCGAATAGTTTTCTTTTTATTCACATATTTGCATTTTGTCTAAACTTTTGCATCGCAGTGTATATATATATACAGGGTGGTCCTAAACTCATGGTACAAACTTTTAGGGTAGGTCAAGGGCATTGTAACAATGACTTTTTGTATAGGAATGTATAGTCGCAAGTGACGTGGTGAGGCGTAAACAGGGGAAATGACAGCCGAAAGGAAAAACAAAGATTTTATTCAAAGCGTTGTTGACAATTGTCATATTTACATTAAGTGTTCAAAATTGCGTCCACCAGTAGCGATACATGCTTGACAGCGTCGGTGGAGCGATTGGCGTACACGTTCAAAGATGCCTGGCATTTCACGCACACTTGCAGCAGCTACAGATATGCGAGCGACGAGATCCTCATCTGAGTCAACTGGAGTCTCATAAACAAGATTCTTTAAATGTCCCCAGAAAAAGTAATCGAGGCTCGATAAATCGGGAGATCGGGGCGGCCAAGGGACTGGTCCACCACGCCCAATCCATTGAGCACCAAACGTGGTATTCAGATAATTCCGAACATTAATGCTGAAGTGTGCTGGCGCCCCATCGTGCTGAAACCACATGCGGTTACGAATGGCGATCGGAACATCATGCAGCAGTTGTGGTAACACTTCCTTCAGAAAAATAAGATAGCTTTCGCCACTTAGTCGCGTGGGTAGCAAGTATGGGCCAATCAAAAAGTCGTGCACAATACCAGCCCACACATTAATACAGAAACGTTGTTGAAACGCATGTGGACGCGTTGCATGTGGATTATCGGTTGCCCACACATGGGAATTGTGCGCATTAAAGACACCCTCGCGTGAAAATGTGGCTTCATCTGTAAATAGCACATGATCTACGAAATCCGGCTGCAATGCGCATTTCTGCATCATCCACTGGCAGAAGTTCACGCGGAGAGGATAATCTGCGGGATTCAATGCTTGTACTTTCTGAAAATGGAAGGGGTGTAAGCGATTTTCGCTTAACACTCTGCCTACAGTCTGATGACTCACACCTACGTCATGTGCAACAGTTCTTGTGCTTGACTCTGGTCTATCAGCCACAATGTTCAAGATGGTTTCTTCCAGCCTTGGAGTGCGTACAGCTCTTAATCGACCAGTGTCATGTCTGTTGACGCCGAAGCCACCTGTTTCACAAAGTTGACGATGCAACCGTTGAAAAATTCTGTGATCCGGCATTCGGCGATCAGGATACTCCTCGCGATACATTCGTAACGCAGCTCTGCCGTTACCATTTGCACGACCGTACATGTAATGCATGTCTGCTTTTTCTGAATTCGTGAAGTCACCCATCTTCTACGGCAGCACAATTGAGAATGGCGCTTTTCCTCATTGCGATGCATCATATTCAACAGCGGCTGGACATCTACTGCCCTCTACTGGCAATGATACCAACTGATCCCTCCATTTTTCTTTCCTTTTATTTCTCTTGTTTACGACTCACCGCGTCACTTGCGACTATACATTCCTATACAAAAAGTCATTGTTACAATGCCCTTGACCTACCCTAAAAGTTTGTACCATGAGTTTAGGACCACCCTGTATATATATATATAGGGTGACTAGAAATAACTTGGACACACATCGTACATTATAACTTTAATACTAATGAAAATATTGCAACCAAATTTCAAAATAAGTATGAATACATTATTTTGTCTAATATATTTAAACGTTTTTAAAAGTAGCTACTTCAGCATTGATGCAGAGCTTTAGACGTGTCACAAAATTTTCAGCAACGAGCCGCAACTCGTTTATTGATATTTTATCCTTTTCCTTCCATAAGGATTTTTGTAGGGATGCCAAAGTTTTATGAGGTTTAGTACACACCCTTTCTCCAAGATGGAACAAACCGAATAATTCATTGCGTTCAAATCTGGGGAATACAGGTGCCATTCTTGAGCTCTAATGAAGTTCGGAAAATGTGTCTAGCATCAATCTTGAGTGTTTTTAGCTCTGTATGCAGGTACAAAATCTTGTTGGAAGGTTCATCTTTGGTTTTCAAAGAACTTTTGCGATCAAGGTAAGACATCAACTTCCAAAATAAGTTTTTGGTATGTCAGTTGATTAATTTTTCTCCCTTGATCAACAAAAACAAGTGGTTTTTTCCCACTAGCCCATATCTCGCATCAAACTATTGCAGATAGGGGTCGTTGAATCTACCAACAAATCAAGAAGCTCCAGGTGCTTCTGCTGACCAAACTATCATTATGGCTATTTTGAGCTTGTTCAATCGAGAACAGTTTCTCATCTGTGATGACCAATGTTTGCCATCGATCATCTGCAGCCCGCTTTAACAGTTATCTTCTTTTTTGAAGTCTTGTGCGTTTGTTCTTGGCTGTTAGCTTTTGAGCCTGTTTCATTTTGTAAGGGAGAAGATCAAGCTCAACTCTTACCATCAAACGAGTGGTTTCTCTACTGATCTTCACCCCTCTAGCAACCTTTCTCATTGAAATCATAGGATTTCGTTAAACTCACTTTTTGATCACTTTCCGGTCTCTTGATGCGTTAACTGTGCGTTTTCTCCTTTTTTTCTGACCTATCACCATCGTGTCCGAGTTTTTTAACCTTTTAATTGTGTAGGAAACCGTCTGCTTAGCCACTTTCAATCGTTGAACAATTTCACATATTTTTATTTCTTGCTTATGTAATTCACGTATGGCAGATCGTTTGTGAACTATAATAATTATCCCAACTAACTTACTTACACCTATTTAGTAGCTTTCTAGGATAAATTTTCTATCACAATATCATAATAAATTTAGAGGTATTTACAGATATTTGGCCAAGTTATTTCTTGTCACCCTGTATATATATATAATATATATATATATATATATATATATATATATATATATATATATATATATATAATATATATATATATAATATATAATATATATTCTTTTTTTTAAATTGAATAATGTGTTATTTACGAAAATTACTAGCATTGCGTCAGTTCAAAGAAAGAATAAATCATGAAATTGGCATTGACAAAATAAAGCGATTACCAATTGCTGAGGTTATTTATGGCATAATCTATACAAAATACAACCACTCGCATTGTATAAGTAATTTGATTAACATCTTAACGTCTAAAAAAGAGCACTTTTTGCAGAAAGTAATTCGTCGACATTTTGAAGCTGTCTTTTTTTAGCCTACAGGCATGTCATTTTTTTTTTCAGATCTTTCTTTAATTTATGAAAACGGAATGTGACAATAGGTACGTTCGCTATCTTAACTTTGATTAATTAAAAATCTGAAAGACAAGAGAAATTCCACAGGTCTCAAGTAATTAATGCAGAAACTGGTTTAAAACAAAGAAGAATATCATTCTTCTTAAATGCACTCTTTAATGTATATTAAGAATAGAATCGTGCACAGAAAAAAAGTGATGCGCACTCCACAGTCTATTAAAAATAAAATTATTTTTCTCTTTGAATTGATTAATAACGTAAAGGACTTCATGAAATTAAATAACGCTCTTTTAATCTATTTTTAAACAGAAAATGAAGTTTAATTCCAAAATATTTGTACTCAACTTGCAGACTTAATTTCTATTTCACTCACCCTCAAAAACATATAAAGTAGTTTTTTCAGCATATGCACATATGTAAATGTACCTACGAATTAGACAACCGCATTCCCGGTTTGATCATTCCTGAGAAATTATTATTAGTTTTCTCGTGACGTCTGCATATGCGCAAGTACACATGTACGTGCTAATTTGGCATAGCTCAAAAACAGTGCCGTGAATGGTTAAAATTTCCTTTGTAGACACTGTGCGTGGTCTGGTTCTGCATTTTTTTACCAGTTGCACTTTTTTACCAGATGTTGCAAAAGAGCTTTTAAACATTTTTTGAGCAATTGGGTTAAAATTTCAATGGTCACTTAAGGGGTTTTATAATATGTCAACCGTTTGGCAATAGATATTATGCTTTTAGCGATATGTCAAAAATTGGAGGACAAAAAGATTTTTCTAATCTAATTCCCATTTGGCGCTATTGGCAATCTTTAGAGATATCCCCATTGAACGACGAAAATCTATAAAATTAATGTCATTTATAAGTTACATAATATTCATGTTATTCCCAGCTATTTACTATAAAGGATGATCAGAAACTTTTTTTGTGTTCCTGAAATGGTTGCTGTTCTGCTAAATACATGTGTGATTTAATTTTTATTGAAAAATGCCATTTGAAGCATATCGTGCATTTGACAAAATTTACGAACCATTAGCCTCATTTTTCTCAAGAAAAATTTAAAAAATATAAATTTTTTAAAGTGTCCAAACACGTTTAGCTGCATAGTGTATTTGCTTTCAAAATCCCTTACATTCCATTCAGGGAATTAACAAAACCAATTTAAGCAAAACATTTACTACTGTCTAACCAATATTCACCGACTAATAAAACGAAGCAATTTGGTACTTGTACCTTTTCACACTTGGAGTTAATTATACCTTTTGGGGTGCACGATCTTTCGCAGAGTATGTAAATTAAAAAAGCGTAAAATTTGCATTTATTTTTCAATCGCAGTGAAAAGTAGATTTTTTTTACATTGACAACATGACATTCTTCTGAAAGTGCGCTATGTTCCAATCTTATCTTCTGCACGGTGCCAACTAATTTTGTATTCAAATATTTGATTGAAGTTGAGTCGCAAATGTTTAAAAATTTTTGAATTGGTATTATTTTCCATTGGATATTATTTCCCTAAATGCAATTTTGGAGATTTGGGGAACTACATAAAAGTTTAAAGTCTGTATTCTTTCTTTCTTTTTTTAGAACTTTTCATATCTTAATCGGGCAATTTATTGCGACCATTTTTGCAACTGGAAGTATGCGTCTATGACTAATCTAAGGTTCTTCAAACAAAGGTCTTACAGGTTAAACGGGGTAAGCTGCAAAATACGCGCGCGCGCGCGTGTGTGTGTGTGTGTGTGTGTGTGAGAGAGAGAGAATTGATATTAAAATTATGGCAAAAAGAAGTTTTAAGTAAAATAGCGAATGTTTCATTAAATGAAACTAAAAACCTTTGACTAAAAATCTTTATCTTGGCAAGTTATTTCAAAAGTTTGTCAATTGCATAAGACATTTTAAAGAAATCTCATCTACGCAAAGTGCTAAAAAAATCTGATAAAAAATGTAACATTTTTAGGAAATATTTAAAAGATTATCCCATTAAACTGTTGAATGAATATATAATAAGCAGTTTCCTGTTTTTTTTAATAGTGACATCAAAATATTTTCATTAATGAGTCCTTCTTGGAAAGATTGAGTTTACTTAATTAAGTAATTTTTCAGCACGTCATTAAAAAATAACACTTTTTTTTAATCGAAATTATTCACCTTTTAATTTTATTTTTTAAGGACGCATGTAAAAGGGAACTGCTATTCTTAAAGTTTATATTAGGCAATAGAAATGCTTTTTTTCTCAATAAAAAATAGTTGCAACATTCAAATAAGAGCAAAAATTTCAAACAGACGTGATTGAAAATTCATGTTGGAGACGACTACTTCGATGACGAGTTTTCAGAAGATGTTCTAAGTTCCCATGGTCTAAGTGTAAACATGAATGTAATAAACTGATACTAAATTGCCAAAGCGTTTTTTTTAAATAATATAACTGTTAATTAATGCATTATGATGTATTTCGAGTCTGATTAAGTTCGGATGAATTGTAATTTCATTTGAAATCACAATTTCGATTTTGAAGTAGCTATATTTCAAAATATGGACGCCTCCTAGCGCATTAAATGTAATTACTTATAAGATAATAAGTCGTCAGGGCTACAATAAATTGTCAAAATTTTCAGAATATTAATGCATTTTTTTGTAGAGGGATTTTAGCACAATCAGCTTGACTGTATACTTTGCGTATAATTAATGTGTGTACAATGCATACATGGCGTATAGTTTTTGTAGAACGTTGTAGATTGGCAAATGTAAAATCCTGTCGAAATATTTTTACTTAGATCTTGTAAAATTTAGTGCTTTTTAGTGATTGTAATTTAATGTCAGTATATGCATCCTTTTTTATTTATTTAGTTTTAAATTCTGTGAAACAAAAATTGGATTACTTGCTTCAAATTGAACTCTCAAAACTGGATAGTTTTCAGAAAACTGAAAAACAAGAAGTGTTTGCGGGTTTGTGTATGAGAGAGATTTTATTGTTGGGCTCAAATAGCTAGAAACTTAAAAAAGTCAATACTTGAACATTTTTTTAACTTTGAAATCAACTTATGTTAAACTAAAGTAACCTGCGAAATATGGGCTCCTGAAAATGTAAAACAAGTGCTTTTGTGCAGAAAAATATTTTTGTGTTGACGTTGGTCCTTGCTAGATTGGAAAACGTATTTTATGTTTTAGTTCGAAGATAGTTTTAGCTACTTAGATGGCTCCTAACTAAAGCTCGGTTACTGACTATTCCTAATTAATGAGTTCCTAAAAAGGACGAAATTGCAGTTTTAGGATCTTGCGACCTGGTTATAGGTACACATGCTTATAGTTTTGCATTTGCCCTACTTTATGGGCTGTAAGGGCTCTAGCATACCGCTTTTATCTTCATTTTTCGACTGAACAGTACTGTGACTTTGAACCTTACTTTGCGGACGATTGCTGATTTGGTTAATTAATTTAATCTAGGGGAAAGTTGCCCAAAACGGGATAGGCTGGCAAAACGGGATAGTGGGCGTTGAAGCTTGACTGGTGGTACTATCTCGCAAGAGACAGGCTAAACTGGTTCCCGACCGCCATGACAGCATACTCAGTTAATATCTCAACTCTAGCCACGTATTTCACAGATAAATATTTTTTCAAAGTTTTAAATTGAGATTTTTACTTACTTTTTACTTTTTTCGACTGTAGAACAACTAGAATTGTGGTTCTCCGTAGTTCGGAACAATTCCGGTTAGAACTGTATTTTGTTCATAGTTCTTTTAGCAACAATTTTATGTACTTAAATACTGCTAGTAAGTGGCGGTTCCGGGGTCAGCCCTTTATGTTGTCAAAAGCATCATGGTCGGGAAAAACGGGACACTTTTAGGGTACCCAAAACGGGATATAATTTTGATGCGTCCCGTTTTACCCGACCATTTCCATTAATGTTTTTTCAATGTGTTTAAGTAGTACGAAGCGAGCTAGAGGTTCGCAAGTGGATGTTCAACTACCCTGACAAAGGGATTACTATCTACAAAGTAGGAAATATGTTCAATGCAGCATTTTAACGAGCAGCTCTTGTCGAAGCTGCTGTGAATGGGTTCATGAAAATAGGTATTTTTCCATATAATCCCAGATGTCTTCCTGAATATCTCTTCGCTTCCTCTCTTCCAACAGATCACCCATTGCTGGATGCTCAGAACATGACGTCCTAACACCCATTAAATCTGCAACAAAATGAGATCAGATCCGAAGGATCTTCAAATTCAGTCATAGCATCTAAGAGTTTGCTATCATCACAACCACTAGAGACAGTATTAAAAGAATCACTTAGTGCAACGATAACACTAGCACAAATGCAGGCCTTATCCAACCGTTCACTTCAACAGGAGTCAAAGGACTTGGACTATACTGTCGCCCTTCACTGCCATTTTCCATATCATCCAAAGAAATTCTACCACCACCACGAGTGATTGGGTTATAAGACCTCAAAATAAACACGATAATAGAAGAG
Source organism: Uloborus plumipes (assembly GCA_038373865.1). Taxonomy (NCBI): domain Eukaryota; kingdom Metazoa; phylum Arthropoda; class Arachnida; order Araneae; family Uloboridae; genus Uloborus; species Uloborus plumipes. Next base: position 35,557 of record JAXGGA010008898.1, read on the forward strand.
GGAAAACAGCATTTATAACAAGAAGCCCATATAAACTTTAGTTGGAAGAAGAAGAACGAGAAAAAAAAAAAGAACGAAAAAGAATTTAAAAGCTGAAAAAACAAAAAGGCTGCCAAAACAAGTCTCTTGAATGTTCTGAAAACAAAACAAATGAGGCGTAAAAGAAAACCAGGTAGAGATGCAAAACAGGCATATAAATTTTAAAAATGTTGCTCTGAACCTGAAAAAACCCCACAAACATCATTTGCAAAAATGAAAGAAAATGACGTAACAACATGAAAAAAGAAACGAAAAAAAAAAAAAAAATCATCAGTTAGCCAAGGTTGGACGTCGTCGTCATCAGAAGATGAAACTGAAAAATATGATGCATGTATTTTCTGCAACACTCTGTATCTTGAATCGAAATCTGGAGAAGGAAGCTGGATACAATGCTCGAGCTGCCAGGAATGGGCCCACGAAGCTTATTCCAAAGCAGACAAAGAAGACGATACGTTTTTATGTGATTTCTGTGTTATGTAATTTTCCAACTTTACAATTACGTAGCCTATTTTTGGTCTAAAAACTAAATCAAAAGTAAAATCAGTACAAAATAATAACATACAATTCCCTATATCCCCCCCGTTTTACCCACCCTTGATCGGGTAAAACGGGATCGTATAAGACTTTTTGAAACCAGTATTTTTCACATAAATAATACCGAGCAAATATGACAAAGGTATTTTTAGCAATGCAAAAGGTGTATACTTTTAAATGCCGTCTAACTTTGGAATGTACCTTATATACAGTAAGAAATTAAGTGAAGAATAGGTTAGCTATCCCGTTTTGGGGTACTTTCCCCTACAAGTTTAAAAGTAATCTTAGCTATAATAAGCGAACTTCTACATCTAGATAGGTTACTGACTATTCCTGACTTTTGAGTTCATAACAGGACGAAGCTGCAGCCTTAGGATGTCATGAACGAGTTGTAGGTATTTTAGCTTATATTGTTCCTTTTGTATTTGTTTTATGGTTATGACTCACCTTAAGCATTTCCGTTCGTGAATTTGCACTTTCAAAGAGAAAAAAAAAATTATAATTTAAAATTTTGACAACATAAATGACTGGGAATGTTTCATTGCTTGCTATTGGAACAATGAATTAGGATCGATCATAATCAAAGAATATAGTTTGCTTGCTAGTAATATTTATAATGCAGTTCCATTAGGCTTCAAGGGTAGATGAAGAGGACAGCGAAACAGCTTGTAAACATGCGTTAATGCACCAGCAATTAGTTATGAAAGTCCTTGAAACTTCTAATTCGGAGAATTCTTAGCAATATTAAGAAATTTAATGCATTTTCATTTTAGTTCAAAAGAGCTGCTTTCCATTAAATCGGTTTAGGTGGAATATTAATTTTTCGGCTTGATGTTTTCTGCTTTGTTAAACAATATGTTTTTCTTTTTCTTAGGTTTGTGAAGTGATTGTTTTTTATCTATTAACCCATTAAGCGCCAAGTCTCCCTTTTTGGGAACCTTAGGTTAAGATTTTTTTCCTTCGCAAGTACTTGAGATATATTTCTTGAAAGTGTTTGTTATTAACCAACAAAGTGCCTAACTTGATTGGTATTTTTTTCAAAAAAATTGAAACTTAATTTCTATTTTTTAAAAAATAGTTAATTTAGGAGAAAATTCTGATTTTTACTTTATAAGGAAAAAAAATCCTTAAAAATAACTAAATCGACTGCAGGCGTTTAAAAACATTGAAAATAAATCACAAGAGATCTATTTTCAAGTCCTAATAAGCAGGGGTTAAGAAAAATAATTTGAAAGGGTTTTATAGCTGTTTATTTACGAAGGTCCCAAAATGGGAGACTTGGCGGGTTCTGACTAGAAGAACAAATCTCAAGAAAGCAGAATTAAAATCTCGCTCACTTTGCATGAATAAACTCACTGCTCGTTTCATTTGCTGTTGAAGGTCACCCCCTTTGTATTTGAACATAGTAAGCTCTCTTTTGTCATGAAGAGGTATTTCCCTCTTTTGTTGTTCAAAAGCAGGTGTTTTTCTCAGAAAAGGTGACATTCCACTCATTCTGTACAATGTTCTAGATAAGCAATAGTCAGTCATGCCCAAGGACAATGGATCATTTCCCTAAAGAAGGATTCTCCCCTAATATGATATTTGAATCATTCGAACCGCCCCCTCCCTCCCCCTTAAAAATTCATTGGCACAGTCTGAGACATCAAGCTTCTTTCCCGTCCTTCGGGGGCACCCCTAAGAAGAAGGGGTGGGGCCTTCCTCCTAAATTCTTGGTAAGTGACATTCAGGTTCAGTAAGGGAAGTTCAATTTCAAAAATACATTTTTTTAAAATTTCTTAACATCAAAAATGGTGTTAAATTTCTTGACTTTGCAGCAAGCTTTAGACAAGCCAGGGACAACAAATTGTAGCGCAGTGCCAGAAAATGAGTGCAGTATCACTTGGTCGCCCCCACTATACTCTGATCAGATAATTGAGAAGGAAAGTCGTCATGTCTATTGCTTAGATCATAAATATAATTGGATAAAAAAATCAAGCTGAATTTTTAGGAATTATTGCAGGTTTTGATACGAAATTGGAGAAACTGAAATCGTTACTTATACCTCTACTTCAAGAAAAAATAACAGATTTTTTTTTGTCCAAAAAACATTCTGATATTGTAAATTATGAAACATGTTATCCAACATGCTGCGAAGTATACAATAGGTACACAGTAGAAAAAATAAATCCATAAACCTCGCCTATGAGGAAAGTAATATAAAGTTGTGCTGCTCAAAAATTTCTTAGTTTTGTTTTATACTTGTCTAGGGTTACAGTCATTTTCATTTACAGACTACATTTACTTGATTCCCGGCAGGGTTAATTTGAAGTTTTAATTTCTTCATTGTGGTGCATGAAAATATTAAGGCTTCAGGCTAAAAAGTTAAAAATTATTAGGAACAATTTCCGTTTCATGAAAAAAAGTGATGCTTAGAATATGCAAAAACTTACATGGTTTTTACTTCAAAGCTTTTATATTGATTAAATAAGATATCAACTTAATAATAAAAAAAGTGAGGTATTAATAGTTAACTTTGCTAACTGCACAAAACTAGTTTTTATGTTTTCTAACCAGTTTGAGCCAGATTTTATTCGATCATCACTATTGAAGAAAATATAATTATGTTATCCCCATTAAACGCCAAGTCTCCCATTTTGGGACCATACCATATCTCATGACTAAATAAATATTTTTGAAAAATTGAAGTTACATATGGTTGTCGATGCGTATTGAACCTCAAAACATACAAAAATTAAGATATTTTTATTGTGGTTCATATAGCGGCGTTTAATGGGTTAATTCAGGTTAGATGATGGCTGGTTATGTTCCGTGATTACTTTTGCTTTATGATAGGTGCTTGTTTGGAGACGTAAACGAATTTAACGTATTAGAGTAATAAATTTAAATGACATTAATTAAACAAAAACGATTAGTAACAAATAGGAAAACTTTGAAATAAACTAAAAAAATTGACAAAAAAGACATTATATGGTCAAAGTATGTAGAGGAATATATGTACCTGAAAAACAAAGGGTACTAGGTCATCACACAAATTTTCCAGGAGGTGTGTTCAAAGTTTGTTTTCCAACTGTATTTGTGAGATTTTTAAAATGAAAAATTTGTTTTTTAAAGTCTTTGAACTTTTGAGCTTTAACGCTTTATGGTAGCAGTTGCTAAATTCAAAATTTGTTTATAAAACAATAAAAGCTGGTGCACATAGTGTCCTTTACTTCCCAATTACAAACCGGCAAAACTACTTTTATCCGAAAGGCAGGGAAAGAAACAAGAACAACAGGAACTGACGTCCTTGGCGTCACTTTATTAAAGTAATATCTAAAATTAGATGTCGGGAAAAAAATCAGTTAAAAAGGATCAGTTTGGATTAGTAAAGTACTAAGGCGTAAAATCGACACTTTTGGTACCTTTTTAACCTTTGCCCCATACTTAAATATAATATAATCTAAGAGTTCACTTGAAGCAAAAACCGACAGTAAATAACAAGGTTTATCCTACACACCACACACACACACACACACACACACACACACACACACACACACACACACACACACACATATATATATATACACTGAAGTGACAAAAGTCATGGGATACCTCTTAATATCGTGTCGGCCCTCCTTTTGCCCGGCGAAGTGCAACAACTCGACGTGGCATGGACTCAACAAGTCGTTGGAAGTCTTCTGCAGGAATATTGAGCCATGCTGTCTCGATAGACGTCCATAATTGTGAAAGCGTTGATGGGGCAGGATTTTGGGCACGAACAGACCTCTCGATGGTGTCCCATAAATGCTCAATGGGATTCATGTCGGGCGATCTAGGTGGCCAAATCATTCGTTGGAATTGTCCAGAATTTTCTTCAAACCAATTGCGAACAGTTGTGGCCCGGTGACATGGCGCATTGTCATCCATAAAAATCCCATCGTTGTTTGGGTACATGAAGTCCATGAATGGCTGCAAGTGATCTCCAAATAGCTGCACATAAGCATTTCCAGTCAATGTTCGGTCCAGTCGCACTAGATGACCAAGTCCATGCCATGAAAAAACAGCCCACACCATTACGGAGCCACCACCAGCTTGAACAGTGCCTTGCTGACAGTTTGGGTCCATGGCTTCGTGGGGTCTGCGCCACACTCGAACCCTACCATCGGCTCTTACCAGCTGAAATCGTGACTCATCGGACCAGGCCACGGTTTTCCATTCATCTAGGGACCAACCGATATGCTCACGTGCCCACGAGAGTCGCTGCAAGCGATGTCGTTCTGTCAGTAAAGGCACTCGAGTCGGTCTTCTGCTGGAATAGCCCAAGAAATCCAAATTTCTCCGCACAGTTCTAGCAGACACGTCCATTGTACGTCCCACATTGATTTCTACGGTGATTTGACGCAGTGTTGCTTGTCTGTTAGAATTTACGACTCTTTGCAGACGTCGCCGGTCTCGATCTTTAAGTGCAGGCGGTCGACCACTGCGCTGTCCGTGGTGGGATGTTATGCCTGAAATTTCATACTCTCGGCACACTCTTGACACAGTGGATCTGGGAATGTTGAATTCTCTAACGATTTCCGAAATGGCATGACCCATGCGTCTAGCTCCAACTAACATTCCGCGTTCAAAGTCTGTTAATTCACGTCGTGCGGTCATCATCACGTTAAAACCTCTTCACATGAATAACTTGAACAGAAATGAAAGCTCTGTAAAAGCACTGCGCATTTATACCTGTTCTATGCGATGCTACTGCCATCTGAAAATTTGCATATTGCTATCCCATGACTTTTGTCACTTCAGTGTATATATATATATATATATTATATCTCTCTCTCTTTCTATACATATATATACTCGTATATATATATATATATATATATATATATATATATATATATCAAAAAGAGAAAATATTATAAATAATATATAAAAATGAGAGAGAGAGAGAAAGAGAGAGAGAGAGAGAGAGAGATGAAACGGAAAAGGTTTTTCTGGCTGAAATTTGTTTTTAAAAAAACTTCGCTTCTATTATGTTTCATCTGGTTAAGTTTTTTCCCAACAATTAAATATCGTTGATTTGTGGAATTTTATTTATAAATAAACGTTGAAACTGATTATGTTTGCATTCATATTTTCATGCAAATTCTGATGTAACTCATAGTTTGAGAAACATATGAATTTTCAGAAACTGATTAAGTTTTTCTCTACAATTAAGTACCGTTGCTTTGTGGAATTGAATTTATAAACGTTGCAACTGATTATGGTTGTACTTCACAAAATGCTGGCAGAAAATGATTTAATTTAAACGTTTGACATTTTTCCTAGAAACAAGTCAAAGTAACCGTTGTATATATATATATATATATATATATATATATATATATATATATATATTTGTAAGAAACAAAAATGCTTAATAAATTCTTTCATATTCTCAGAGTTTTCTTATTTTGGTCATGTTATAGGAACGAATAAGAAAGAAAATGACGAGTTATGTGTTTGATACTATTAAATTTTGACAGGTAATATCACATACACACAGGTGGTAAACTAATCTACTTAAATATCACATGGAAAGATTGACTTCCGCCATGTTTTCTATTTTTGTTCAATTTTGAAAAGCATTTGGTAGGATTTTACTGTATGTGCTGCAGCTTGTCACAAAAAGAATTTATCTCAAACATATTTCCAGTACTATAAATAGCTTTGGTTTTCATCAAATATCTTTTATTTTATTTGTCCGATTCTTCGATTTTTTTAAAATTATTATTTCTTAAAATAACACTTTGAAATTGTATTCAAAAAATCCAATATGCTTAATACTTCAGTATATATATTGACATAAGTTTGATGGTCAAAGAAAATGGACAATTGACTATTTCAAAAAAAAAAAAAATGTTCTTTGAAGTCTCACAAGACACTACAAATGTGGTAGAATTAAAGGTATACTAGCTGACCCGGCGAACTCTGTTCCGCCTTAAATGCAATCAATAAGCAAATTTTTGAATTTATTAAGTTTTTTTTATTAGAAAATACAAAAAAATAAAAATAAATAAATAAATAAAAATAAGTACCTACATTAATCATCCAATATTTTTTCTGTATTTACAACCTATTTAACTGCGCTCCAAAAGCTGTCAGAACATGTGCTTTATGTCGCCCGGCGACAGAGGCTCAAAAAAGGCTTAGTTAAAAAGATAATTTTTTCGGACTGCTTATCAACTGACTGCTCCATCCATATATCCATCCAAACAAACTTTTGTATATATAATAGTAGTAAGAAGAACAGCCACTTAAATGCAGTCCAGGAGCTATCCCACCAAGCGCTTTCCACCTCTCAGCCTCAGAGGCATAAAAATTCTTAAGGGACAATCGTTTCTGACAGCTTATCACATATAAATTTCAAGGGAAGTAACGCGTTTGTTTATAATTTACTTCACAAAAAAGTCAACACTCAACGCACCGCTAACTTACAACTTGTTTACTGCGCTCCGGAAGCTGCCAGAACGTGTGCTTTATGAAGCTCAGCCATGGAGGTGTCAAAAAAGGCTTAGTAAAAAGCTTTAGCCAAGAATACAGAAAAGCCGGTAGCTAAATAGATAATTTGCAATAAAAAATATATTGCGGTCCTAAATTGAGATAAAAACTATCCTATCATTTAAGTTGGACCAAACTGAAACTGCGTGCAAAATTTGGTTAAAATCGGTTCAGTAGCTGAAGAGTCCATTGGCTACAAACACAGGGACTTAAGACTTTTGAAACTCTTTACCACCGGTTTTCAATGATTAACAAAGATCTGGCCGAGTAATGCGCATAACGAGCTTCAGCTGTTTCAAACTGCTTTTGTATTCCTTCTTTTGCATTTGTCAAAAAACTTGCGTTTTTGACCAGAAATTCCTCTGTACTTAACAGCCAAATCATAACGTGTAATTTAGACTTTGCCGTAGCTGTAAAACATCCTCATCTAGATCAGACAATAAAAAAATTGCAATTGCAAAAAAAAAAAAAAAATCTTGTTCATCAATTAAAGCATCTTTAAATATCATAACTATAAAAGAGAAAAAAACTTCATGCTGCTATAATAAAAAAAATAAATTAAGAATTTTTGTATGTCTCAGTTTGAGTAATCGTTTGTTAATCCTTTATAAAATGCGAATTGAACTTAAAGGAAAAGTTAAACTAAGAATATTTAGTTTTCAATTAGCATTCAGTATGTAAAATTAATACAAAAGAAATGTCCTGAGAAGTATTGTTCGTTCTTAAATTCTAGTTGCCATACATTTTGAAATTTTCTTTTTAAAGCGAAATAGCTTGCTCAAGAATACTGCCTGTTGTCTGTAAAAAACCTCAGTAACGAAGAAAAAAACAAGAGAAAGCATTACAATTTATCAGCTACTCGTCTTCTTTATCGAGATATTTGAAATTGTAAATTAATAATATTTTGTTTCTTTATTCTTTAGAAAAAATTTGTTTTTCCACTTTCCTTCTTACTGATAGCGGTATTAAGAAATTGAAAGTGTAAAATTAATTCATCTCAAAGCTTTGAATATCGTATCATATACTATACGGACAACTAATAATGTGTAAGTTTACTTTTAAAGCCGTTGTTGTTGTTGTCTTGTACCAGCTAAGCTGGTAATTTTTGGTGAGCTGCTTCACTTTTCCAACTGTACCGTCATTTGGTGGGATGTCCAAATGATTTTCACAGTACACACATTTGCCACAGTACATCCATTTACATTACAACAACACATTCACACTATACTACGCTGCAAGGTTTTTTGACACTGGCGTCGTGACGTCAGCGTGACTCAGCCAATGAAAAGTGAGCTAGATAAAACGTCACAGCCTACTTAGCGAATTAGAGGAGATCTTTAACTGCTTCTGAGCTCTTATTGGCTTCGCACATAGCGACGTTTAGTGTCAAGTTAAGTTGCTTTCTGGTATAGGAAAGGACAAGGACAGAAGAAAGAAAGTACATCCATGGATTCGAGTTCGGGACCCCACCATCTGGGTTAGACTCCTCTGACCACTAGACAAGGTGGCCGGCTAGTCTGCTTTATGATTAAGCGATATCAACAAGCAGTTTGTTACAAACAGGCAAAATCGTAGCTACAGATTATTACAAAATGGTCTTGTTAAAGTTGTCTGATCTTATTTTTCAGTAAATTTTGTTTCGCCAGGGTTCACTGTAGCTCATCAAAAATTAAGAAAAGAAGTTTATTTCTCTAAAGAGATTAATTTATAATATAAAGGAAGTCAAAAAGAATAATGTAGCTGAGTACCGTGACTTTTTTTCCTGTGATTTGACCCTGAAGGAAATTTAGAATAAGGCTGTAGTCGAATAAAGCCATTATTGTTCTTACTAAAACTCCGGTGACTAATTAAGACAGTGCAGGATTGAATGCAGGACGTGATACTGCGCTGCATTTGCTTACCATAAGTGCACCAGCACAGTCGCAAAAATAATTAAATACCGGAATACAACTGCTTATCAGTATCTTTAATCTGACGATTGATATTTCTCCTTTCCATTGAATAAAGTTGAATTTCGATATTATTTTGAGTTTAACAAAAGTGGTTTGATATGCTTTTCAAATATTTGTTTAGTTTGGCAGTAGTTTTTGGCGTTCTTACGCAGTTGAAGTTTTTTCAGGTTTCTGCCCGTTCACTGGGTGGTCTTGTTTGCACATGGACTTGGTTTCTCGTTGTGCTTTTAGTTAATTATACAACTATGGGTGGAACTGCAGACATTGAAGGATCAACACTAACGACGCATGTGCAGGGATAGCGGAAGGGGGGATACATAAACGAGAGAGCTTGTTGCTCCGTTTGGCAGAGAGTAAAGGTTTTCGCAGATGTTTATTATAATAAACTAATAGAGAAATGAGAGGAATATTAATATATATAATTGCAGGCAATGAATTTTTACGAAATTAACCATTCTGGAAACTTCCATGATACAAATTTGCTTGTAAACTACCGTCTAATCAAGAGGTAGATAAACAGCTGCGGTAACAGAATGCAATTAAATCTTGAAATTAATTTGCGAATGCAATTTGCATAATTAGGGTGCAGGAAGGGTTATGTATTGATTTCACTTAACAAAATTTACAATAGCTCATATCAAGAGCATTTGACCTTGAGTATACTGCCCTAGAATATACACAGAATCGTAGACCTACATTGCTAAAACAGTAGTAGAGCAATTGGACTTGAGTAGTTATAAAGTACTTCCTGGTTAACTTACTTAGCCTTGCACTTTGCTTTAGAAATATTTTGTTAGTCTAAATAAGTTTTCAGATGCTTGAAATACTTTTTTGCTTCTTGAACAATATTAAAAATTTAAGAACAAGAAACTTAAGCTTGTTTCTGAGAAATAAAAAACTTTTAAATTTAAAAACATCAGCCAGTTGTTAAATTTATGTGAAAAAGTGCCATTTCAGTTATACAAAGTACAAGTAACCTAATTCTAAAATGAATTTCGAGAAGAACTCATCTTAGAAAACGATCAATCATTTTCTCCCTCAAAATTTCCTTGTTACAACGTACACTGATTTTGATAGTGTTACGAAACAAAATGCTTCAGTCAATTAAATGGCTGTACAATAATTCATTTATTTATGTATTTATTTAATGAATATATTTTTTTGTATTACCTGCAAAATTTTAATTTTCAGGCGTAAAACTTGTCACATTTTTACTACAACATCTTTTAGGCCCTTACCTGAGCTGGCCCTGTCATTGAGACAATCAGGGGTGTATTTTGCAAAAATATAATTGTGAATTTTTCCTAGTACTTTGGTGTTTTTTTTTTCCCAATAAAATTCATCAAGTACCTGCCGAATAAAGAGAGAGATGATGGGCCGAAACTTGAACTCAGTATTAAAAATAATTAAAATCCAGGTGTCATGATAATGCCTAGTATAAGTGTCGATTAAAATGAAAAACCTAGAAACCATTTTTAATGAATTTACATACATCACCCAAAATTGAAAAAATATTTTCTAAGTGAAAACGATTTCCATTCTGTTGTCAGGCTGGGGCTATGAGCCGCAACTCTCTTAGCCGGCATTATAAGATATGAACCGCAACTCTCTTAAATGAAAAGAGTTAAAAAAATATGTCGATCTACAGAAAATGATTTTTTTTACAGATGCAATTGATCATATTTCAAAAGAAATTTTACAAATTAAGCTGTAAAGTTAATCATAAGTGCTAAGTCCTGAGCAAAGATATGAGGTTGAAAATCCAGGTGTAAAATATGAATTTTTGGTTGCAAGATCTGAGTAATGACTTTTTTTCTTTCATTGCTTAAGTCCTTATTTCCTGCAACTGATATAATTTTAAAGCATTAAAAAAAGTAATAGATATGTAATAATTATATGCTTGTGAAAGAATTTTACTCTATACAGTGCAAAAAAAAAAAAAAAGAAAAATCTACGTTTTAAGTAAATTTATTATTATTTTTTAACTTTTCAGAACAAATAGTCAACTTATAGTTTTAACTTTTCAAAACAAAACAGTACGTCTCTCAATTCACGGATCAGGGCTCGGGCTGTGCCATTTGATAGACGAAATTTTTCAATGAAATCCACATTTCGCATTTGAAACGGATTGCTCATATAGTTGCTCAACTCCAATATATTTGCAATCGAGCAATTCGCCTTCGTCTTCGGACAAGCAACATGTCCGCTATTGTTGACAATGTCGCTCGCTAAGTATTCTACATGAAGATTTTAGCTGCCGCAACGTTGAGTTGCAATTTGCTGCGCCGCGTCCTGAATTTTGTTACACTTGCATTGAACAAATCGCAGATGACGTCAGTTACGAGCGAGTGAGCTGCGAGAGTTACACTTGCATTCGGGCACTAGACACATAGTTAGCAAGAAACGCATTTCTTTGAAAACATACGTGTTTATACATTCAGCAGCGAACTCATACGTGCCAACCTTTGACGAAAAAAAAATTCAATAGATTTCCCTCAATAGCTCACAAGTGACATGCCCATATGATTTGCTTTAAGATTAATATGTTATGCTTTTAAATGTCATGAACATTTAAAAGCATATAGCTTTATATTTAAAATGAAAAAGGGTTTATTTTATCATTTTGATTTATTTATTTATTTAATTTATTTAAGCTAATTAATAAGGAGTAGATATAAAAATATAAAAATTTACAGCACATTTGTTTTTAATTTAGAACATACCTGACCAAAGAAACTAACAACAATTTAATGAAAATCAAGATTAAAAAAATAAATCAATAAATAAGATAAAAATAAATAAATAGTTAAAAAAACAAAGAAGAAATTAAGTGGATATGTGGTAGTTTTTATTGAAATAACTTCCAACTTTCAATATAATTGAAATATTTACAAGATGCAAAAGGATTGAAACCTATAACCCTAGCTGCAATTTTCAACGAAGCACGTGTTTGTTGAACGTGCATGTGTAAATAGTTTCAAAAAAATGAACTAAAGAAAACGGGTGCCATCTGTTGAGAAAAAAGGAAAACTTTTTGATGATTGATTGAAGAAACATTCATAAATGTAAGCTTTTTTTTTTATGAGTTAAAAAAGTTTGCAAAAAAACGGGAGAAAATGGTAAAAAACAGAAAACCGGGAGACAAGGGTCAAAAACTGGCCTTTCCTGTTAAAAACAGTAGAGTTTGCATGTATGCGAATATTCTACACTATATATTAACTTGATATAAATGTTGAAATATATTTCGATCGCAGAAGTTCTTACAATCCTTTAAATGAGAAGTGAGATTAAAATATTTTTTTTTCATTTAAAAATTATAATTAATTTCGATATTTTTTTTCTGATGAATTGCTCCTCACACGAAGCATTAGAGAAAGAAAAACAAGCCAAAAAAAACAAAAAACGAATTCATGAAGAATGTCTCTCTCTCCCTCTCTCTCTCTCCAAAAAAAAGAAAAGAAAAAGAAAGTTAATTTATGATTGTATTAATAATTTCAAGACAGGTCCTAAGGAGTATAAACTTAATAGAGCAACTACACAATGCATTTTATGTTTGTTTCAGAGAAGCTTTGTTCATAACTCCTACTGCTATTAAAATAAATTACTTTTCGTTTCATATAACTGTACGTAAAATATTTATTAAAAAATAACTTCATAATTTCAATGACTCACCTTTGTTTTTGGCATCTATTTAAAAGCATATCTAATCAAGACTCCAAGAAAAATCAAGTATATTAAAAGCTTTTAAAAATAAAACAAAGCACTATTCGTACGTCATATGTTATTGTCGAAAAATGACATTTCCGGAAGTTTTAATATCAATAAAGGATTTGTTCTTAAATATTTTAATTGATGTTTTGAAATAACAAATAAACTAACGTCTTTTTTTCTGAAAGCATGGCTCTTGATTTTTTGCAATTAAGAACTTTACATTGTTGAACGTTCCTATTTCTTTTCTTTTTAATAATGGAGGTAAATTTAGATTCGATTCTTAAAAAAAAAAAAAAAAATGAAACTTTGTACTGAAAACATAGAAAAATGACTTAAAAACATGGAAAGTAAAAATTAGAAATGGGTAGCAAGAATTTGTAAGAAAAGCAGTCGAAAACTTTGTACAATTAACGAAGTTAAAAATGCAAGACAACGTGTCCAAAAGTACAAATAAAATGTTTGAAAAGAGTTAGAAAACTCTAGCAAATAGCTATTTCGGGGCAATTATAAATGAAGCCCCATCATCAGTGCAAAAAGATGATGGTTCACTAGCCACAGTCAAGTGATGATGGGGCTTCATTTATAATAGCCCCGAAATAGCTATTTGCTAGAGTTTTCTAACTCTTTTTAAACATTTTATTTGTACTTTTGGACACGTTGTCTTGCATTTTTAACTTCGGGTAGCAAGAAGTTCATCTAGAATTAAAGCAAGCCTATTTCCCCGCCTATGCTTTTTTCCCCATATAGTTCCTTCTATAACTACTGGCCAATTTTATACTTGTGCCTAAATGTATCTTTTTAAGTGATTAAGCAAGTTTTTAAAACACAAGCTGACCAATGTGAAAAAAAAGTTAAAACCGAAGTATCATTTTCCCCCCTCCAATTGTCAGCATTTAGTTTTTGAAAATTCCGTTATCAGTTTTAAGAGCATATTGCAAATGCAAGTGCTCTTATTCAAGATGTAAGTGAACAGAAACAGGTGAAAATTGTAGCACAACTAGATACACTACTTCATAGCGGTATCCATAGGCCACCATCGAACGCACGAATCTTGAACTTAACAGGCAAAACCGTAAAGCACGATGAAGCAATCAGTGATCTTCAGTCGATGCATAGTTGTTTGCAGGGCCAAAGTTGTTAGTGCACATGTACAAAGTCTCACGTATGAGCTTTTCACACGCTTGCCCGGTCTAATCTTGCTGGCAAGGTTGCCCATGGAACTGGTTTCTCGTTGAAAACCAAGTTCAAACTTCATTTGCGGGCTATTTTCAATAAAAAATGCATGCATATCTGCATCCGTTTTTCAATTTACGTTTGCTCACTTCACATAATGAGCTATCCACCAATCAAAAATATTGAAAGAGGACCGGCCACGGCAAAGTAAAACGAGTGAGCAATCTTGCATTCTCAAATAAATTAGGCATCAGTGCTTTAAACTACATATTCTAAAATACTGCTTGGTTTAACGTTTTTATTCATTGTCGAAATAAACTAGTATGTTGTGGCAAGGCTACACTAGATAGCGTTTTATACAGGCTTCTTCATTACTCAAAACATCAATGGTAAAGATTTGCTTGCTAGAGAGCGCTGAACAACGACCTCCCAAATGTTTGTTTACATTTATTAGCATGTTGTTTCCGCTGTAAAAAGTGACGTTTATCCTATCTTTTAGGGTTAAAAAATATTGATGTAGTTAACTGAAGTGGAGTACAGAGTGATCATCAGAGCGATAAATGGCGAATCTATTCGTAGAGACATTTCATTTTGATGCCCCAGAATGAAATGTACACTAATGAAGCGATGGTGTTCAACGGAAAGACGATTGACAACAAAACATATTAATTTCTTTAGTAAAAACGAAATGAGCATATATAATCGTTTGGTACTAAAGAGCAATACAAGTACGAAAAAAATAAACAAAACTACAATATTACGACGACCAACTGTAAAATTTTGTTTTCATTTACACAACATTAAAAGGTAATGTTCTTTTTTTATGTTAAATTTCACACATTGATAATATTTCGATAATTGGGAATCTGCTGTGGTTGCCAAATTTTTGGCGATAATTACTTTATTTCGTTGCTCTTTAGTTTATGTTTGCGAAGGAAGTATATTTCCCTCGCTCATAAATTGGACACAAAGATTTAACGCCAATAGTGAAAGATAACCAGACTTCCAATTACCGAAATCTTCCCTTTTTTGTTTCTAATTTCACACATAAGTTTAATACTTGAAAGTAAAATAATGGGCCAACTGAAAAAAAGCTGCGAAATAATGTGAGAATTCTTATTAAAAAACTCGCCAAATCAACTTCAAAAGCTCCATTAGCATGTAACATAACAAGTTTAATAAATATGTGGCGTCCCACTTTAGTTAAGCCTTTACCGGCGATAGTTTTGTATAGTAACTTTTGTTTGTATCGAGTAGCAACAATATACTGATAGATACGAATCTTGTAGATAAATTTAGTCGTTCTTACTACTCTGATAAAAGGCGTCTGGTTTATTATTGTAAAGTACATATTCAACTACATCCTTACGACCAACCCACATCTGGTGACTCAAGGACGTGATTAGAACTGTAATAAGTGATTAAAGTAATAGTTTCATTTATACTAGTTACGGATTCCGGGCTGTTGTGCCGTGGTCTGGATGACTTTAATCCATACGTTTCAATCGCAACTGCGGCGATCATCTTCAGTGGGTGTCGTTGATTTATTTGGCGACTGATGCGAAATTTCGAACTGCTGCAAGATTTTAAATTGTAAACGCAGCGCCCTCTACTTTCCGGCTCGGGATTGACAGATGACTGGATGCCAAAGCTTGTTAACTTTTACTTCTTCCTCCTTCTTGTTAAAATTATTTGGGTGTTTGAAAATTTCAATGGCCTCTCTATGCAATCTGGGGAAAAATTTGAAGTCCGTGAAATTATTTTGGCCTCATTGAATTTTATATCATGTATTCCATTACTGAAAGTGTGCTCCGCGATCGCCGACTTTTCAGTCTGACCCAGCCGGCAATTTCTCTGATGCTCTTTGATTCTTGTATTAACACTCCGTTTTGTCGTCCCGATATAAACTAACCCACAGGAACAGGGGATCTTATAAACTCCTGCGGCGGACAACGGGTCTCTAGCATCTTTCACTGAACGCAGCAGGTCGCTGACTCTATTGGAGGGCTTGAAAACCGTCTTAATATTATGTCGACGTAAAAGTCTTTCAATTCGGTCTGTGACGTCCTCAACGTAGGGAAGGTAGGCTATGGACTTGACCGGTTCTTCTTTAGGCGTCTTTCTTTCAGTCTTGGGGTGGAAAGCTCTCTTAATTTCTTGTTTAGAAAATCCATTGGCTTGGAAGACATTAGTAAGGTGGGCAAGTTCATTTTCAAAAGCAGACGGTTCGCAGATTCTAGAGGCCCTGACGAAAAGTGTTTTTAACACTCCCCTCTTTTGTCGAGGATGGTGATTGGAGTCCTTGTGTAGATAGCGATCTGTATGTGTTGGCTTGCGGTAAACACAATGGCCAAGAGTTCCGTCTTCCCTCCGGCTGACACAGACATCCAGAAATGGTAACATTCCGTCCTTCTCAATTTCCATGGAAAACTTAATATTCTCATGTATGTTGTTGATATGAGTCAGAAATCGGTAAAGTTCGTCATTTCCATGGCTCCATATGACAAAAGTATCATCAACGTACCTTAGCCAACAGGTTGGCTGCTTTTTGGCGGTGCTGAGAGCCGCGTCTTCAAATTTCTCCATATAAAAATTGGCGATAACAGGGCTTAATGGACTCCCCATGGCAACACCGTCCTTCTGCTCGTAGATGCAATCGTTCCATTTGAAGTACGTTGTTGTTAAGACCAGCTGAAACAAATCAGAAATGTCAGATGGAAAAACTTCTCGTACACTCTCCATGGCTTCCTTTACTGGGACCCTAGTGAAAAGAGACACAACATCGAAACTCACGAGAATATCTGTTGACTGGATTTGATACGTTTTGAGCTTGTCTATGAAATGGGAAGAATCCCTAATAAAAGACTCAGTTGTACCGACATGAGGTTTTAATAAACTAGCAAGGTACTTGGACAGCAGGTAAGTTGGCGAGTTTATGGCACTGACGATGGGCCTTAATGGCACGTCCTCCTTATGTATTTTAGGTAGTCCATATAACCTGGGTATGAGAGCTTCAGATATCGAAATAGCCTTCTTTGTTTTCTCCGGCAGTGTTGACTTAGTAATAAGCTGGTTGGTCTTTCTCAGGATGCTAGATGTAGGATCCCGCCGGAGTTTTGTGTAGATCATAGGATCTAGAAGATCGATAATCTTCTTCTGATAGTCTTCAGTGTTGAGAACGGTCGTGGCATTACCTTTGTCTGCAGGCAGAATGACAATTGATTTGTCTTCATTGAGGTTCCTTAAAGCTTTTCTCTCCTCGCTGTTGACGTTGCTTCTAGGTGGCTTGGCTTTCTGCAAGATGCGAGACGCTTCTCGACGTATTTCTTCAGCCTCTGCTTGCGGTAGCTGTCTGAGACTGGATTCAATGTTAGCAATAATGTCCTCCTTTGGAACAGAATTCATGGAAATGCGAACTTACCATTTCTGACTATATAACAGTTTCGCTGAGTAAGAGCACGGTTTACATGTTGACAACGACGGAATGTTAACAGTTCTGATAGTCTGCTGTCAGCCGAGAAGTGGAATCTTGCTCTTTGTGTTAACTGCAAGTCAACATTCTTACAGATCGCTATCTACGATCAAGGACTCCAATCACCATCCTCGACATAAGAGGGGAGTGTTAAACAACACTTTTTGTCGAGGTCTCTAGAATCTGCGAACGTCTGCTTTCGAAAATGGCTTTCCTGCGCTTACTAATGTGGCTTCCAAGCCAATGGATCTTCTATGCAAAAATTAAGAGAGCTTTCCACCCCAAGACTGAAAGAAAGACGACTTAGCAAGGATTCTTCCGCAACGTTCAAACTGCGTACGTATGATAGCTTCCTCACGTGAGGACGTCACAGACGAATTGAAAGACTTTTACGTCGACAGTAATATTAAGACGGTTTTCAAGCCCTCCAATAGAGTCAGCGACCTGCTGCGTTCAGTGAAAGATGCTAGAGACCCGTTGTCCGCCGCAGGAGTTTATAAGATCCCCTGTTCCTGTGGGTTAGTTTATATCGGGACGACAAAACGGAGTGTTAATACAAGAATCAAAGAGCATCAGAGAAATTGCCGGCTGGGTCAGACTGAAAAGTCGGCGATCGCGGAGCACACTTTCAGTTATGGAATACATGATATAAAATTCAATGAGGCCAAAATAATATCACGGACTTCAAAAATTTTTTCCCCAGATTGCATAGAGAGGCCATTGAAATTTTCAAACACCCAAATAATTTTAACAAGAAGGAGGAAGAAGTAAAAGTTAACAAGCTTTGGCATCCAGTCATCTGTCAATCCCGAGCCGGAAAGTAGAGGGCGCTGCGTTTACAATTTAAAATCTTGCAGCAGTTCGAAATTTCGCATCAGTCGCCAAATAAATCAACGACACCCACTGAAGATGATCGCCGCAGTTGCGATTGAAACGTATGGATTAAAGTCATCCAGACCACGGCACAACAGCCCGGAATCCGTAACTAGTATTTACTCCGGCCGTGAAAGCCTTCATTCTTACATTAGTTTCATTTATGCTAAAAGTGTAAAAATATTTTCGCCATTTTCATTACTACACCGTCATTTTCATTACTGCGCCATTTTTTTTTTCATCAACATGACAGAGGAGAAATTAAATTTGGAACAAAGTAAAGAGTTAATGAATAAACAAGATAGAAATGTTGATATTGAACATGAAATAAGTAGAGTAGCTGTGAAACCACCAGCGTTCTGGAAAAACAAACCCAAGTTTTGGTTTATCCAGTTAGAG
>JAXGGA010008899.1:0-54227 GCA_038373865.1 Uloborus plumipes
CGAAGGATGTAGCATTTTTTTAAATATTTAAATATAAATCTCATTAAAGAAATGCTCTTTCTCTGCTATTAACTTTTCTCCTCGAAAAATAGCTTTTAAATAGTTTGATAAATCATTGGTGGATGCATAAATTTCTACTTTAGATATAATCATATGATATGATTTATATATGATGACTTTGAGCTAAACCTGAAATACATCGCAATTCTCTCTTTCTATCGCATTAAAGTGTTTAAAATCATCACGTAAAATTAAAGCAGAAAATAATTATTTATATAAAAAAGGTTTTAAACTTACCATGTTTTAAAACGGACTAAAAATTAAAAAAATAATTTCTTCTCTACTCGCATAGATTTAAAGCTCCATGAAAATTCAGAACTTCTTACAAATTGTCTCAAAAATTGTGATCAGGAATTTTTTAATAGATGTCAATGTCAATATTTTATGATTTAAAGGAAAAACATGGGGGCCCGAATTCTACATAACCACAAGAGGTGTAAACATTAGCAATCAGTGAGAGAACTTTCAACATCAGTGAATATTATTTGCAATGTAAAAACATTTTCAGTTTAATTTTAACGCAACTATTAACTTTGGTTCAAATACGGTAAATGCTAGCGACTGATCACAGGACTAAAAAAATATGAATTCAATCAGCACATACTTCGCTTGTTTTCGGCTTGCGAGTTTTGAACCTTTGACCCGAGAAATTTCCAAGTTCAGTACTTTAGGCCACTCAGGACAAAGGGGGGGGGGGTGGGGGGATCTAGAAACTTGTCAAGGGAGGGGTGATCAGTATTTATTGCTTACTTTTCTTTGGATACTGATTAGAAAATATTGATCAGAAAGAATTCGGACTTCAATTTCGAAATATTTCTGGGGGAAAGCAGCCGGAAATCATTAAATAGGGAACATGCACTATGTCACAAAATATGATTAAATTACTGTTATTTCATAGAATCGATGATGCTGATGCCGAAAATCAACATTAAAATTCCAAAAAATCATTCACTTGAGCGTGAAAAATAATTAAAAAAGGAGATTTTTGTAAGCAATGTCACGTGACGAAAAACGCTCAGCCATTGGTCCACGTCACAGAATACGATTCTCCCTGTGCCGCTGCCGTGGATGAGACATGAGACAGTCAATGCGTTTTCAATACGTTGTTTTATATTCGGGGCTCGGATGGTAGTTGATTTTTTGGCGTTGTTTTCGTCTTAGTTCATTATACAAAGAGTTTTACAGCTCTTTAAACGTTGAAAAGTGTTTTATTAATTTTTCAGGGGAATTTTTAACGTTTTAGCTCATTTATGAAGTTTGAGCCAATTTTTAAGCAGCTGTGTCTTCTTATCAGTTTAGTGGTTTATAATAGTCATTGTCCACTTTAAAAGGGAAATAGGGTGGGGGGATAAACGAAAGGTACTCTGCTTCACAAAGGAAAAGGAGCGTAGTAAAGCTGGTAGATCAAGAACAGAACAGGTTTGCGTTCTTTGACTACATTCCAATCCTTTTCTCATTCTTTCAATCATTTTCTTGGAATTAGATTTCTGGAGAGTTCTGATCACTGAAAAACACCAACATTTTTCAGATCGGAAACATAAAAAAGTACGTGCGTTAATTCTCAGTAAAAATGTCCGTGTTTACCACTGAAATAATTAAAATGTTTTCAACTTTAGCTGCATTTTTCGGGGGTTTTTGTTGTGAATTTTCGAAGCATGTTTAGTTTTATTCAGTCATCTAACTTCTGAAATGTAGTTATAATCAATGATTGATGCGGGTTTTTTTTCTATATCTTCATCTTTATTCTTATTATTTTTAAAGAATAAAATGACTTTTCATTTAAAAAGATGGAAGAAAAATTCATCAAAAAGCAGTCCGATAATTTTTCAAAGTTGGCTAGCTGTACGCTGTATCCATTTTCAGAAAAACACCCCGATTTCATATCAGTAGAAATTAAAAGAATTTGAGCAGTACGATGAGTCAAAAGCTTTTATTTTTGTAAACACATGAGTGTTTAAACCGATAAATAATTTAGAAACAAAAAAATTTAAAAATATTTTTAAAGGGGGCTTGATGGGGGTTGCCTGGGGGGGACACCCTTCAGGGCGTGACACCCAAAATGTGTTAAAGAGTTTATGAAACTTCATAAAATTTAAAAATTTTCTTTCTTAAAAATTTCATTAATATTTAGATTATATAGAATTTATGAAACACAGAGCATCGATAACGTTGGGGGGGGGGGGGGGCACCAAGTAACACCCATGTGTTGTTTGAATGAAACCAACCAAAAATGTATCTCACAACTTATGAAAAATGTACATGTTGAATTTCTTGAAAAATGTTCCCATTGTTTTAAATTATGTAGAATTCATCCAACGTAGGATCATTATTATTGATGAAAAGGGGGTTACACCGGGTGATATTCAAAATGTATCCAAGAGTGTGTGAAAAAAAAATCTTTCTTTAAAAATGTCTCCGCTATTTGAAATTTTATTTAATTTATCGAATAGAGGAAGGGGAAGTGTTGCACCCGTGTGCTATTTAATTGGTTTGAGGAGTTAATACCAGCTTCGATCCAGTTAAACCAAATAGCAATCGCGATTGCTCAAAAAAAAAAAAAAAAACCTCGAAAATTTTTGATGAATTGTTAAAACGTAGATGTTTTTATTATTTGTTCATTTATTCAGATTATTTTCTACAGAGTAGCAAATAAAAAAAATATTAATCTATAAATAGAAGTTTAGATTTATAAATAACATTTTAAAATGTCATCATCAAAATTAAAATGTGCTTTAAATAAAACAAATTTTAAATAAATTTCTGATGAAATAAATAACAAACAATCCTCAAGAACATCCGAATTGCATTGCATTTTGAAACACATTTTGATATTCTTGTAAAAACACGCGCTATGCAAAAATCAAGTTCTTATATCTCGAAAAAATGTATTCGCTATCAATATTTGTCGTTGAATAACAAAAATTGTATTCTTCTTTTCCAACACCCCCCCCCTCCCCAGTTAACATGACTGACATGTGTCTCAAAGAATCTAAGCCCACGTTTTTACCAGCTAAATGTTCTTCATATGAGTATTCTTTTATAGCTAAAAAAACATAAAATTAAAAAAATAAATAAATAAACTGTGAAGCCTTGCGACTTGTAAAGGCTTAATAACTTGGCAGTATGTAAAACCTGTGCTTTAAAACTAGTACATTTGGAATACATTGATTCCGTTCTGCACTGTACAGCAGAGCAAACGCTAGCAGAAGGAACGCAGGGAGAAAAGTAGTATTCTGTGACGTCACAAACTCATGGAGCGGCTACTTTCGTTTTCCGGGAGGCGTGGCCTAATCGCTTTTAAAACTCGTTTTAAATATGTTTAAACTGGCTTAAGGGAGGTGTTATTGGCCGCCTCCCTTGTATCCGCCCCTGCCTCAGGAATCAACAAGGTCTGACATGGTGCATTCAAAGAATGCTTTGACATCCAATAATACTTAAAAACAAATCTGTAACTCATGTATATGCAAGATTGCAGTTTGTTAAGATAATACGAAAAATCAGCGCTGATTACACTGGAACGTTAAATCCGGACCGTCGATAATTCCGGATTCACGCCCGGTCATCGTATTAAAGACTTGGCTGCAAAAAAGCGAACAAGTACTGCTGTAGAGAAATCAATTAAACACTATTTTAAAAGCCCCGATGATGTATAGAGTGTTTAATATTCTTTAACTTCAAACTGCACGGTTTTTTTTACTGCACTGTACATAAACTCTCCTTTACATTTTGTGTTTTTAGTATGTGTTGTTTTAGTTTCATTAAAGTACAGTACCAAGTAATACACGGCACTTTTAACTGTATTTTCCTTACTGTAATTCTGAATATACAGCTGTAAGTAAATTTGCAAGGTTTCAGTTACGTTTCTATAGTTTTAAAGCAGAGAAATAGCCCATTTTCGAAAATTTGGATGGGGTCCGGTCCCAATTAATTCGGATTATCGACGCTCGACTGTATATTTATTTTTCAGTAATTTGACCTAGTTAATGGAAATTTAACTAAAAATATCTTCTGACTTAATATTTTCTCAAACTAATTCTTTATTTTTAATTATTCACATACTTAGAAACTGCAACAAATCAGCCAGTTTTAACAACAACTCTCAAAACAGAAGCACAACTACAATAGCCAAATCAATACCTAACCGTTAATTCCACCCCCCCCCCCAGTTACACACTTCCTTAAACTTGCCTTTCAAGAATTTAACGCAAGATTAAGCGTCCCCAGTTACAACAATGACGTAACATTTCATTTGCCGTTCTAGAAACTTTTAAGAACCCAGCTGTTAAAGACAACTGCAACTGTCGTCCAATTAGACGAACCATTTGTCCTGACGTCAGTTTAAGAGGACGTAACTAATGTGGGCCTTCTAACTGCGACAAGAACAGAACGGTATCAAACATTTTAAAAGTATTCGAAACGAATTCACTGCTGTCAATAAAGGGGTAGAATTTCGATTGATTTTAAGGCTGGTGGACGTTTAGAACAAGAACGCAACTCCGGTCGTAAATATCTCGGCAAAAGTAATGGTTTAGGGTCGCACTTGTTGAAACTATGTTTTTGTAAAAACTCAATAAAGCACTCAAGGTTTAGATTTCGATTCAATCTTCAGCGTTTTTATTCTATTTCATTCTATTATGAAGTAAATCAGTTGACTTAGTATGATTCATGCTATGGATATTTTTTTCTAAAAATGCTCGAATGGATATTCGAGTTTTCTTTATGATGGCTCAATTACACAAAATCTTGTTGGGTGTTTAAATCGCCTTAATGATTCTGCGTACAACTTTGACTACTCAACACTACATTAATGTGGCCTTGTAGTTAATTGCTTAACGTTCCGGTGCACGTCATCATGATATTAGCTTTGAACAATACTATGCCTGTTTTTATCTCCTTTATTTGTGTCCTTTATACAGGGCCGGCCCTAGCGTCGGACATTCCGGACCCCTGTCCAAGACGGCATATTTTAGAGGCGGCATTTGGTCTCGAATATGATTGGGGTAAAATAAAGTTACATTTGGGTTAAAATAAAGTTTTCTTCAAGGAAAGAAAAGTATGAACGAATTTTACAAACATAACTCTTTTTGTACTTTGGAATTCAGAAAGGTATGAATGTAGCGATGTTTAAGCATGTCATTTAAATGTATCCCCTTCAACGCAACATTTTTGGTTGTTTCAACATAGTCTATTAAAATAAACGAATCACCGATTTGAAAGAACCACAAGCACAAGCAATTTTTACTTTGATTGATTTTAATTTGCAAAAGAAGTTATAACTTTTAAAAGGTGTTGTTTGCCTTTTTTTCTCCTGTTATTTTTGTAGTATTTTAATTACCCCCAAAATGCAGCATTTAAGGTCTATTTTTCAAAAATTTCCTCTGGGGAGAAACCCCCGAACCCCCTAAAATTGCGGATGTTCTCTACTTCATTAAAAATAGTCACTGCTTCACTTTAATCATACCTATCCCCTCCTCCTTCAAGGGGCAATACAGCACGAATTTAAAAAACGAGAGGAAAAAAAACATGCGGCTCTGTATCAGCGAAAAAAAAGACATGGGTGACAAAAATGGCCTGTTCTGCTACAACAAAGTTTTCCGAACTACAAAAGGAGCCCAATATCTAAAATAGCTTAGGGCGACATTCGGTCTAAATCCGAACCTGAACACAAGATTTTATTTTGTCACGTTGATTTTAATTCCCAACATCTATTTATTCGGTTGTACATTTTTTAACAATTTATTGTGTACTTTTCAAACTTTAATCGTGGAAAAGGGCGGCATTTTGCATTTTTGTCCGTGGCGGCAAAACTGCTAGGGCCGCCCCTGCCTTTATAAATACTTCTGAGATAGGAGAACTGTTTAAATTTGAGATGGTTATTCAAACAACCAGTTATTATGAGGTTGTTTATCTACACTCAGGCACATTGAAAATAGCGACCCAAGAAGAAAGCATCGGATTGAAATGAAATTTAATACACATAATGATACAGATGAGAGGTTCACTTGATCTCAAAATCAAGACAATTGAACGAATACAGGGTGTGCAAGGACACACATACAGAGCAACTTCAATAGCGCGTTGGACCACCTCTAGCTGCAATTCATGCCGCCATACGGCCCGGCATTGAGTTGATTAGACGCCTGATGTTGTCCTGAGGCAGACGGGCCCACAAATTTGTAACAGCCAACTCCAAATCACTCACAGAGTGACACGATGGCATCTGACGTTTTAGCTGATCCCACACATACTCTAAAGGGGATAAGTCGGGGGAGCGGGCCGGCCATGGAAGAGTCTGAAAATGACGTAGGAAGTCTTGAGCAACTCTTGCTGTATGCGGACGAGCATTATCTTGCTGGAAAATTGCCCCTAGGAGACCATTTAGGAAAGGTCCTACATGGGGTCGAAGAATGTTATCAACGTACCGTTGGTCGGTTAAGTTTCCACGCATCACAATTAGATTGGACCGGCTATCATAGGATATGGCCCCCCAGACCATTACACCAGCTGTGCGGGCAATGTGACGTAGAACAGCGTGGGAGGAATTGTACCGCTCAGCTGGGCGCCTCCACACCGGTATAAGGCTATATCAATTGTGGAATATCACAGATTGGCAAAAAGTTGTGTTTAGTAATGAGTCTAGGTTTGTTTTAGGGACTGATGATAACCGTATACCGGTGTGGAGGCGCCCAGCTGAGCGGTACAATTCCTCCCACACTGTTCTACGTCACATTGCCCGCACAGCTGGTGTAATGGTCTGGGGGGCCATATCCTATGATAGCCGGTCCAATCTAATTGTGATGCGTGGAAACTTAACCGGCCAACGGTACGTTGATAATATTCTTCGACCCCATGTAGGACCTTTCCTAAATGGTCTCCCAGGGGCAATTTTCCAGCAAGATAATGCTCGTCCGCATACAGCAAGAGTTGCTCAAGACTTCCTACGTCATTTTCAGACTCTTCCATGGCCGGCCCGCTCCCCCGACTTATCCCCTTTAGAGCATGTGTGGGATCAGGTAAAACGTCAGATGCCGTCGTGTCACTCTGTGCGTGATTTGGAGTTGGCTGTTACAAATTTGTGGGCCCATCTGCCTCAGGACAACATCAGGCGTCTAATCAACTCAATGCCGGGCCGTATGGCGGCATGAATTTTAGCTAGAGGTGGTCCAACGCGCTATTGAAGTTGCTCTGTATGTGTGTCCTTGCACACCCTGTATTCGTTCAATTGTCTTGATTTTAAGATCAAGTGAACCTCTCATCTGTATCATTATGTGTATTAAATTTCATTTCAATCCGATGCTTTCTTCTTGGGTCGCTATTTTCAATGTGCCTGAGTGTATTTCGAAACCGGATTTTTTTTAGATTCATTGTGTGTAGTTATACTCTGTTATTTTAAAATAGGCCTATCAAGTTTCGTAATTTTGTGTCGTCTCCATGGCAACCGTACGAAAGAAAACGGCTCCACTTTTTTTTTAATGCACTGCTGTCGAGGCATTCCATTTATTTTGATGTATTTCGAATTAGGCTTAGGCAAATCTAGTCATACATTAATACAGCGAAAATTTCTAAGAAAATATTGTGCTTTCTTAACATTGTTTTTTCAATAGAATAATAGTTTACGCACAAAGCAATTTTGACCATTTGTATTTAATTATTGTTTCAAAAGCTAAGTGGGGAAAAAGTCCAGAGTGCCGTAACTCTGACAACCAGCAGAGGCGAAGTGTGGAGAGTGGGAAATTAATTTAAATTTTAGCCACCAGCTCTCGTTACACAAGGTATAATTTATTGTAACCCGAAAATATCTTTTGAACTCCTCAATTTCATCAGCGCTTTAACTATTCTTGTTACTACCGAAAATAATTACATCCCAAGTAGCACACTTCGTTTTTTAAAGGTTGTAAAATGGTTATTAACGTTGTAACAACCGCTTAAAAACGTTTATAAAACGTTTAAAGGCTATTTGTGCTACCTGGGATGTTGCTTTAAACTTCTTGCGGAACACTTTGATGGACGTCAAACGTAAGAAAAAAATAAAAATAAAACTACAGATAATGCAGGGACTTGCGTGTCGACGTCTTCTTAAGCCTCTCATCGCCTGTCGCACAAATCATTCAAGAATCCCGGACAATCGTCCGGAAATGGAAGCGAGATGAAACTTACATTCGGGAGCAGCAGATGCGACCTGACAGTGAAGGATGATCCGGAAAAACGCCCGTCACCGCCTCAACGGCAGATAGGCGCGCGAGTCTCCGACTGTTAAACACATAGATGGCGCGAATTATTTATTGGAACTAAATGCAGTGGAATCTCGGTTAACACGACACCCCAAGGGACCGCAAAAATATGTCGAGTTTAGCAAGTGTTAACTTGCCGAGGTTCCATCATTTCAACTATTGTAGTGTTTTTTGTATGGTTTATTTTCTATTGCTTACCATCTCTCCCTCAAAGCTATAAAAAGTAACTTCAGTAAGTGATTTTTCCGTTCTTTCTTTTCTCTTTTCTTACTTTCCCCCTTTTTTTTGTTTGAAAAGAATATAACAAAATAAATAGGACACTTTTGAATGCTTTACTACACTAAAAAATGAATGTTCTTATTACAGTATAATACAGCTAATTTTATAGTAATAAACTAAAAATGGCTAACTGTACAGTCATAAACTTTAAAATTTTTAATTTTACAGTACTAAACTGTAAAATTGCTAATTTTACAGTTTCTTTTACCGTGTATTTTATAGTTTTGAACTGGAGCCTCTGCCCCAGTATTACACTGTTGTTTTTACAGTATAATAGTGCTACATTTTATGGCAATAAACTGTAAAATTTCAAACTTTACAGTAAGAAACTGTAAAATTGCTAGTTTTACAGTTCATTACTGTGCATTTTACTGTGTTAAATTGGAACCTCGACTTCCAGTATTATACTGCAAAAACAACAGTTCATTTTTTGCAGTGTCTCTGGGTACATTTTTCCTACTTCTTATAAAGCCCTGGGACTGCACCAACAGCACAAAGTGTGGTGCTAGTCACCTCTGGTTACTAGTGGGAAATCTCAAAAAAGAAAAAAAAAGCTCTTTCCAGTAAACAATGTTTTGAGTGACATGTAAACAGCAGAATTTTCAGAAAAGGTTAATGTTATAGAATTAGCACAAAACTTACGAAAACAGCAAGTTGATGCCTTATTGAGGTTCCTGTAAAATTTTGTCGAGAGGTTTCTACCCATTGAAATTTACTTTGAACCAGCCATTGGAAAACTGAATGTCGAGTTATCCGCGTGTCGAGTTACCGGAGTTTCACTTGTACTGCAAAAAATGGGGTTAATTAGCTTTTCTTATAGAGTTTATTTTACCCTCTACTACCCAAATCATTTTTTTCTGTATAAAAATATTTTTGCAAAGAATATTAAAGAACTAGGTGACCCGTGCGGAATTCCGCAAAAAAAAAAAAAAAAAAAAAAAAAAACTCTAAACTTAAAATTTAATACGACAATTTTTATTGGCTTCATTTGCACAACATCGCCATCTACTGCCGTCGTTCTGACAACTTTTCAAAGAGATCAAAGACACGTTCACTTTTACAACTACTACAAAAGTGATACCCTATATATTAAAATCAAATACCCCAAGGCTACTACTAAACTAAATACTAACGTTATCGCAAAACTACCATAGTATTTTGAAACAATAAAAGTTACAATTAAGGTTTACCGAGCTAAGCCTTGGCTTGAAATGTCTCATTTAAAATTGATTTGAGCAACAATGTAACGATTTTGACAGTTGAGCAAAAAATTTAACTTTTTCAAACTTCAATCGCTTATAAGTCGCTTAAACGTGGATTTTCGAGATTCTCGTTACGCGGCGCTAGCGGAGAAACGTTCTAAAGAACGCATTTTTTTTAATCTTTCGAATGAAATCAAAATGGAGACGATACGACAATTATTTCGCTAGATAGAGTCAATTTTGTGCCCAAAAATTGAAGTTCGAATAAAAAACGAGCCGACACTTTTTAGAGGGTGGGTCTAATTTTCGTCAATAGCCCGCGGGATAAGCTTCAAAATCATAAATTTTCTTGCAATTCGATAAAGAAATGAGCGAGTTTCGACCGGGTATAGGATTCGGCTTAGAGAAATAATATATGGAGATGATGTATTTAACTCTTTTAGATTTTTTTTTTGTTTTTGAATTTCTTTGTATTTTTAAAATAGGTTAGTGATTCTGTGACTGAAATGTTGACTTCGTGTCAGTAGCAATACACTCACTAATTTGCTTACTTTCTTTGTAAATTTCTATCAATACTTCGCACCCAGTTTTACTGTGAATTGGGTTTTACTACAGCGGTATAATGTGTGCAGCAAAGAAGACGAATTGCAGTTAGCGTTGCTTGTGACGACTTAGAAATGATGCGTTTCGTATGAAAAAGCATTACAACTTAATAAAAGCGTGGGATTCTGAGAGAAAGGCCGATTGTATGTGAAATATTAGGGTCGTTTACAATTGATGGTCTTATCCGGAATAAATGTCCGCGGTTGGTCAAAATCTTTTTTTGGGTAGGCAAAAAAAAAAGATAAATAAATGCAAAATGAAAATATATATATATATATATATATATATATATATATATATATATATATATATATATATATATATATACATAAATAAAAAAATAAAAATAAATGAGTGAATCAAATCAATGCAAACAAAAACACATAGGAGACTCACTTGCGGTATCGTAAAGTCGGGTTACATGGACCCACAAGGGGGTTTCTTGAGCCCACAGTAAAATGATAAAATCTGGGTTTGGTACTAGCGTAGAGACTGCAGAGTGCTTCTACCTAGCCCAGAAACGAGGAACTATGTGCAAGTCTTCAACTAGTGAGTAGAAAACCTAGATTTTATCATTTTACTGTAATGGGCTCAAGTAACCTCCTAGGGTCCAAGTAACATGATTTTACGGTACATAGTACATACTGATTGAATTTACTGTTAGGTACATTGCATTTACAACATTATCTGTCAAAAACTGAAAGGCAATCCAAAGAACACTGAGCTCACACACAAGGGCGGATCCAGAAATGTTCCAAGGGAGGGACGATTGATTTTTTTTTTCACTTGGCCATTTTTTTCGCCACGCTTTATTGTTCACACATGTCGATTACAAATGTTTCGGTCTTCCATTTCGAAAAATTTTCAGATCAGAGCCCCTATTCCCCGCACCCTTTCCATTAATATCATCAAAGATCAACTAAAATTGTCCTTTTTGAACTTCAAAATCTAAAAACTGCTGGCGAAGAGTCCCTCAAGAGAGGGACGATCGCCCCATCGTCCCTCCCTCGAATCCGCCCTGACTGAGCTTAATTTGCAACGTCCTTCCCTATGTTCTACGCCATTAGATCTACTTTTTACGCCAACATATTTTTTCGTTTTCCG
This sequence comes from Uloborus plumipes, assembly GCA_038373865.1. Classification (NCBI taxonomy): domain Eukaryota; kingdom Metazoa; phylum Arthropoda; class Arachnida; order Araneae; family Uloboridae; genus Uloborus; species Uloborus plumipes. The sequence continues at coordinate 11,480 of JAXGGA010008899.1, forward strand.
TCCGCTAATTTCTCTGCATCTGAAAATATTGTAACAAGCTATACTATTTTATTTCATCAAAAATGAACGATTCAAAGTAGTACATACCGTAATCTTTACTTATAATGTTAGTTCGAACCATGGAAGAATAAGACTTTGTTAGTTCACTTTAAAATTATAGGTGCTCGTGTGAGAGCAACGTAATGTATCATTTTATTACATCTTCAAATAGAACCATAAAATTTCGGAAACTAACTTCAAAACAATCAATCACAAATCATAGTTTCACAAATGCGAAAATACTTTCCAGCGTTTCTCTTTCTCACCAGTTCTTTTTTTCCTACGAAAAAAATATAAATCCAGTACGTTCCATATTCCTCCTTACCCCCCAATATCTGTGCCTGCTGCTTTAGGGCCATTTTATAAAGGAATAAAGACTTGAAAAATGACAGCGTTCCGATGCTAATGCGTTGTCGAGACGAATAAAAAGCCGGAAAAATGGCGACGTATTTTGTTCTTTGCTTCTAGGGTTGCCGGATTATATCTTTCAATTGTGCCAAGATCTTTTTTAACAGTATCATGTTCCCAGAGTGAAAATAGCTGCTACGTATTCCTAAATTGTTAAGTTCAGCTAGTGGGGAATTTTGAAAATACTAGTGCACACTCTTATACGAGTACGCTGCTAATGAACAAAAACGGGAACACACACACACACAGGTTGACAAAACTGCGAAGATCCCATTAAATCAGGGTTCACCAAAAAAAAAAAAAAAAACAAACAAACAAACATCCAGATTTTTTCGGGCAGACCCACTTGAAAAAACCCACTATGTCGGTAAAGTGGTTTTTTTTCAAAATTTCTTGCACATTGAAAACATTTATTTCAGAAACAAACTAAATGTTACGAATATTTTGATCCACAATAATCTTAGAAGTTGGTATTGATCAATTTAGTTATAATATTTAGTTCGTTATAACTGTACCTCAAAACCAGACTAACGTAAGTCCATTTTCGTCAGTTTTCGGTAGAGGGGAAAAACGATTGTCGAATACATCATTTTTCCCCTCTACTGAAAAATGACGAAAATGGACTTACGTTAGTCTGGTTCTGAGGTACAGATATTTAGCCTTTGTCAGTACCTGATCCACAGATTGCCATCATCCTTTCCTGATAGTTTATAAGGCATTAGAAATAAAACTGCACGTGAATTTCACTTATAATTAAAAATAGTTTTGTTGCCAAATGGCTACACCATGCATTCAATAGATAAAAATGATTTTAAATGATCGTCTTGAAATTAGTTTTTTTTTTTTTTGTAAAAAAATAGAGGAATTGAACATTTGGTGCACTGTACTCTTGTAATCCTTTACATTTTGACATTTTACATCATTGTTTATTTGTACTGTGTTCTTTCCGATGATCAATTCTGTCAAATCTGATATCTTTTGGAGGCTCTCTCGCGCAAGCTTTCTTTTTTTTTTTTTTTTTTGTAACTAGTTCCTCTGTAGCTAATGGTCTTCCTCTTTTTACTACGCTTTTATTAATTTCACATGTAGGTTTGTTTGTATGTATGTAACTCCGAATAAAAGATAAAAGTTACATTCTTTGTAAACATAAGAGTAATATATTTAATATTATTTTTAATACTAAAGGCTAAACTGTATTGCATGTTGATGTATTATAAGTGCATGTAAACTTAAGTGCGGATATTCAGTAGTTTTGAAAATCAGAGGGAAACCCGTGATGATCACAGCGCATTCCTATGTAAAAGCGTATTTTTTAGTTTTTTTCAAAACCATATTTTAAAATTATTAATGATTTTACTTGTCCGTGTAAGCACAACGTTTGTGCTAACTGAAATTTAAAATGAACACGTTTTGAAGGCTTTTTCCTATTTATTTTGTGTTTTTTCACTCTGTTGAACATCAACTAAGCATTGATAATTGCGAGGTCTAACAAACGGTAGAATAGCCGAAATTACCACTTTTGGGTCCGCATGATTATTTTATACCTTCCAAAAAGAGAAAGAAGCTAGCGCGAAACATAAGCAAAGCACACACTTCATGAACTACAGAGATGAATTGAAGTGTTCTCTGGATGCTTACTGCATAATGTTGCCAAATGGCTACAGACATGTATTATGTCCTAGATTTTTTCCAAATAATTATTTTGATGTAGAACGCATCTTAAAGGAAAGATAAAGGTTTATTTTATTCATGTTATTTCTTTAAAAGACTAAGAAAAATATTTCATTGTAAAAAATAATTTTAAAACTTGGTAGTTTGAGTGATTTCAAAAGCTATCCATATGGATTCATTTAAGAGGGTGTAACAGACCAGTGCTGCCATGTATGGAGGATAAATGGTGATAATTGCTATAAATATACCCAATACTTGCTTTTTATGCATTGATTTGCCTTATGACTACATTCTTCTATTCATAAGGAGGACAAATTGTCCATGTATCCAATTGGCAATACCATGCAGTGTATGGTCAAACCGAGTAGATATAACTACTCTGCATCGTATATCCGAGTGGTACCAGTAAAAGCAACAACAACAAAGACATGAAAGAAAATCACGTGTAGATAGATGTTTTTAAGAAGGTAGGAAGTAATTTCTAAAATATCTAAAAGCTTCATCATTTGATATAGAACCATCGTAACAAATGTATCAATTTCTTTCTGTTCATCCCAGCGCCAATTTGCGCTACATCGCCAATTCTAGTGAGGTATCTAAAGAATTCAATCACTGTTTTTTTTTTAACCTAGAAAAAAATCTTAAGCAGATTTTGGCCGTGTTTCATGAAATTCACTTGTAAAATATCACCTCAAGTACAAGGAAAAAAAGAAACTCGGAAAAAAGGTAGAATTTAGCTATGAAAGAAGAGCATTTATTAGCTTTCACATTTATCTTTTCTTGAGTTAAATCGAAACTGATAAATGCGAATAGATCATTTTTTGTCTGTGAGAAATTTTTCTAAGTACTTTACTCGTCTCATCGTTTATTTATTTATTTACTAGCTTTATGCCCGGCGTTGCCCGGGTGCGTATTAATATAAAACTTTAGCTTCTCAAAAAATTCTAATAAAAATTTAACGCAAAACTTGTTCATTAACAACGTTCTTAGTTTCACCTTCAGGCGCAAGAATAAATAAATTTAGTCTTGATGTAGTAGTTCTCTCTTGTTGTTCTTTTAAACGAAACTGACGCTGACTCATTGTCTCCGATTGTCTTGATCTAGTTGCTGGATCTCTCAGATCTCTTAGACGATACTCACGCTGCTCATTGCTTTCTAATGCTCTAGCCGTCATATCTCTAATGTGCATTGTCGCTAGTCTTCGATTTCTCTCCTCAGGACTCTCATTTTCACGTTTTTCAGCCGTTTTTTTGCCTTAGGAAGAACTTGTCCTATTGCTTTCCGTTTCTTCGGAGGCATTTTTGCAGAGTGGTAGCTAAATATACTTACAATTCAAAAATTTATGTTTTTCTTAATCGTTGTTTCCGAGCCTCGAGGTAGAAAGGTTGATAAATCAGAAATAAATTACTTTCTCGCTTTAAAGGTTTATCTCTATCAGTCGAAAAGAAAAAAAAAAGCAGTTTAATTGTTTTTGACTTATTTCATGCTAAAATGAAATAGGTGAGCCTTGAAATGAAAATTCATTGTTTTAATTTTAATCTTTGTTGGAAAAATGCTAATATTTAAATACCATAAATTTTATCAATTTATAACCTAAAGGCTCTTGTCGATTAAAAAAATAGGCCTAATAATAGGCTAGATTCCTATATAAAAGGGTCATTTTTTGACAAAAAACTTGAATTTGAGCTTTTTAGATTTTTTAAAATTTCAAGACCCCGCCTATGAGAATTCTAGGGCATCAAGGAACCTCTGTGTCAAGTTTGATGAAAATCTGACGCAAACTGTGGATTTGTATAGAGAACAAGTATACATACACTCATTTTTATATATATAGACTAGCTTAATACCCGGCGTTGCCCGGGTGCTTATTAATACAACATAGCATTCAGGGAAAAAAAGTTTGAAAGAGTTCTATTCATATGGGTATAAAATAATTTGCATCAATCTGTCTCTTAGGTACAAACTTTGAAAAAACTAAAATATTACAGAAAGTTAAACGTTTACAGAAAAATAGTCTTATCAAAAGGTGAAAATTAAAGATAAATGTTGTCTGTGCTTTGCCGCGTCCACTGGCATGAAATATATGCACATGGAAGTGAAAAAATTGCATCAATTTCACCCACCAAATTTAAAATATTAACTTTTCTCTATTAATTGTTCCCACCTACAAAGTAAATATTATTATAACTCAGAAATAAATCTATTTCTCGTTCTGAAGGCTTATCTCCATTACAGACGCAACTGTCGTCGCATTGCAAATTTGAAATTCAAATCCGTGGTTCTTTTTATAAAGTCCACATGAATTATGATTGTTTTTTACTTATTTCAATGCTAAAAGGAAATAGGTGAGCCTTAAATTGAAAATTCATTACTTTAATCGTAATCATTTTTGGAAAATACTCATATTTAAAAATCTTAAATTTCATCAATTTGAATGCTAAAAGGCCTATCTCGATTACAATACAAATAGGCTAGATTCCTATAAAAGGGTCATTTTTTGACAAAAAATTTAAATTTGAGCTTTTTAGATTTTTTAAGATTTCAAGACCCCGCCTATGAGAATTCTAGGGCATCAAGGAACCTCTGTGTCAAGTTTGATGAAAATCTGACGCAAACTGTGGATTTGTATAGAGAACAAGTATATATACATACACTCATTTTTATAGATATAGATTTTTAAAAATAATAGAATTGAAAATGAAATGCTATTCTTCAGTCTGACACTCATTTGGCGTTTAAGATTAAAAAAAAAAGTCGGTTTAATTGAAAAATACTCTGCATTCATTTGAGTCAAATCAATGGCGGATACAGTTTCTAGTTTTCGCAGGGATCATAAGCATTAGGTTAGAGTTCAAAACTCACTCCCCACCTCCCAACGCAGTTTTAGTCAATATTTGGAGGCTTTAATCGAGAGTTATGATCAAGGATGGATCCAGAAATTTTTCAAGGAGGTGGTGACATTTTTAAAATACGAGTATTTATCTCTTTCGACATATCTGATTCACGCATGCTTAAGGGGGGGGGGGGGGAATATAGGAATAAAATATAGGGATTTAGCCAAGGAGTGGCACACAAGATATCTCCGAACTTATTCCTTCTCCAAGTAGCACACTTCGTTTTTTAAAGGTTGTAAAATGGTTATTAACGTTGTGACAACGGATTAAAAACGTTTATAAAACGTTTAAACGTTTTTTGTGCTACCTGGGTCCCTATCCTGCTACCACAGGTATTTAAAAACTGCGTTTTTAAAGCCTCAACTTTTTCATGATTCTGGGCGAATGTTTTGAACATCCTCTCACGTCATCGAAGGTAGTCAAATTTTTCTTTTTATGGAACTTCAGTTTCGTAAAATTACCAGAGAGAAACGTCTCTAACCCTCACCTCTTTTCTCAACGTCATCAAAGATGAACTACGCTTCCGTTTTTAAGACTTCAATTTCGAAACATTACCACCGACAGGTCCCTTGTATCCGTCCTTGGTTATGATAATTTCTCTCTACTTCTCTTCTAACGATTATGATTAAACTGTGTATAACTTCTAATTAAATTCAGTGCTTCTTTAAGAGCCGTCCTAATTTCTCTGATGCTTTTCTTTAAAAAATAATTTTTAAGTGTTTCTAGTTCAACAATTAAATCGTTTATTTTGAAAACCAGTGAAGCATCAAGCTCAGAAATTTCGGAAAAGCAATTTTAGCATTTGTATCAAAAGGCATCATATCATATTTGTGTCATATTTGTGAACTCATATTTGTGTCATAAGGACTGCACTATTAAAAGGAATACAGGTATATTTAAGCATATTTATGTGGGTGAAACGTGTTGATATCCATACTAAACAGCAGAAAAAGATGATTTTTTTTTTTGCAAGAAATTTGAAATTCTGGTGTTTGACTAGTTTATGTGAAATAAACGGTTCAATTCTAATCTCGCTGTGCTTCTCCTCCAACCGTAATTGAAGGGCACGTGGATAAAGGTGATATGTGACAATTTTTTACATTTTTAGAAAGAGCTTTAAAAAAAATGTTGTGTTATTTTTTTTAATGGATTTTTTTTCAACGGGAAAAACCGAGTCATATTCTTAGTTACCAACCATTTCTGCGACTAAGGGGACATGATACAGATGGACTTATCATCCTCATCCATGGTAAAACGTAAGTTTAAAAAATTGTCACATATCACCTTTATCCACTTGCCCCTTCAATTACATTAACGAAAATTAACTCTCTTAATCTGGAAAAGTTGCTTTTCTTTCTAAGTTATCGCTTAAAACAAAGACAGCTATTTTTTTTCCAGCAAATATACCAATAAATAGCTTATTACAAGTATTTTTTCCAGCAGCAATTCTTTTGATTAACTCTAATAACACTAAGAAATATATACACAGCTATCTCCAATCCACACAACGGAAATAATTTCATCACATACCACTATAAAGATGTCCAGCGGGGAAGGAAAAAAAAACCTCCTGCCTTCTTGGTCAAGATTACAGTAGGAAATACGTTCTCACAGAGTTTATAGCTCATATTTATTTGGCTAACTGATAAGCGTTAAAGTCAATAAATATCGTCACTTCATACAATAAAAGTCAGATTTATAGGACGTAAAGTACAATTTTTTCTCTTGCGTTTTTGGAGACTATAACTCTGCGAACATTTGAAAGTAATTTTAAATAACCGAACAGTGAATGAACACTTAAAGCGAAATTTCGTTTTCAAAAATTAATAGCATCGCTAAAAATTGTAGTATTTGTTACATGACAGTAAAAACACTTGAGGTGATATATATATATATATATATATATATATATATATATATATATATATAATATATATATATATATATATATATATATATATATATATATATTATATATATATATATATATATATATATATATATATATATATATATATATATATATATATATATAATTATTTTTTAAAATATTGCGCTAATTTTTATATTTTTGGATCAGGTTTTTTGAGAGGTTAAAAGGAGAAAAAGTGTCTTGACCCAGTAAATGAACACCCCAAACATAACACAAACGCGGCTTTTTCTATCCATTTACGTTTTAGAAATGTGTAGAATGACATGCCTACTGTTGATTCCTCTAATGAAAATGGTTTAAAAACTTCTTTTTAAAGAAAATGACGAGGTGTTCATTCACTGGAAGTGTTCATTCACTAGTCTGTCTACCCTATCTGCGGTGAAATAACTGAGTTATGTATTTTATATGACGTGGCACCATTTTGCCCTGAACGTGGCAGCTAATACTGCGGTCACAATTTAAAAAGCTCTAAATCCAAATTTTTGCTGTAATTCAGTTTCAGATTTTTGTTGTTGGTTTAAAGATAAAATTAGCAAAGAAATTTAAAATTTTGTTCTTGCAAGGCTATACTTATGATGTAGGGTCAATAGGGGTAATTATGAAAAAAAAATTGCACTTTCATATGCTAACTGCTCTCTGAAGTACCATGCCTTATTTAAAAATCTGGACACCCATCATAAATGAGTGCTACGCTGCACGACCGTTTTTAAATTTTTTAAAATTCTTATTCTTAATTACCCCAATTGTTCATAATTACCCCATTGTGCAGAGGGTAATAGGAACATGTTTTTCCCACCTTGGCTTTTCAGTGAATTCCTTGAATTCATCACAAAAAAGATATACCACGATGGGATCTCTGGTTTTTTTTTCTAGATTTTCGTAGGAGTTCTGGTTTTTTTTTAGAGAAATGTTCGAATACCGCTTCATGAAACTAATGTGCAACCCATTACCTGAAATGGAATGAAATGAAAAATATGAAACCCATTGTTATAATAAAACGTGGTTGCTATGAAACAGTAACAATGAAAGAAAAAATCACAAGGAAAATGGTGAAAAGAAAGCTTCTCAAACTTTTAATGAAGGCACAAAAAACGGGGTTTTTTGTGAAAACTCGCGTTTTTACAGAAAAAATCGCCGATGTAGATGAACTCAAAAACCATAACTTTATCCAAATACAAATTTTTATCAAAATCGTTAGAGCCGTTTTCTAGATCCGATACAAGAATTGCTCGTTTAAAGATATTAGATACATAAAAATGGATGTATGTGTGTAAATTGCCCATTTCCGTCGGATTTTCATCAAACTTGGCACAAAGGTTCCTTGATGCACTAGAATTCACATAGGCGGGGTTTTGAAATTGTAAAAAAATTAAAAAGCTCACAATTCAAATGTTTTGTCTCATAATGGCCATTTTCTTTCAATTTTGAATAGACAATGCAATAGAGATAAGCCTTTAAGCATACAGATAAAATTTAACACATTTAAATATGAGTATTTTCCAACAAAAAATACGATTAACAATGAATTATCGATTTAAGGCTCACATATTTCAGTTTAGCATGAACTAAGTTAATAACAATTATAACTCATGTTCTAATTACCTTGGATAATTGGCACAAATATTGCTTGATGCAGAAAATTGAATGAAAAATTATTAAAATAATGTTGTATTAATAAGCACCACCCGGCAATGCCGGGTAATGAGCTAGTAGTTATTAAAAAACTGATGTGACACTTCTTGAAACCCCCTCTTTCCTCTAAGTCAGAAACAGTCCCAATTTCGCGACCTCCTTTTCCTGAAAGCATGACATGATTTGTAGACGCCCCTTAATAGTCGATCCAAAATAAAAACAAACGTATTAAGACGAATACTTATTAAGGAATTGAAAAATTTTCGCTGGCTACCTTAAGCTGAAACTTCGTGCTTAAAAGAAATGGTGCTGTCCTAGGATTCTTACATGCATTAATATTAATGAGCATCATTAGCAATTTCATTAAGAGGGCTTTATTCTTGGATACATTTTATGTATGGTCTCATTAGCGGAAAAAAATGTGCCGGTCATCTTCAGTTTTCTTTCTTATTCTCAATTTAGTTTACGCAGTGTGTGGCTTATGAGTTGCTTCTAAAATCTTCACAATGATTCTTTCTATTTAAGTTACTGATGTATCACATAAGCTTATTAACAACCTAGGTATAAAAAAAGTATTAGTAAAAGACTTAATTAGATTTTGTAATTTCAAGTAAATTTTAAAGTTCATTCTGATTATGTATAGTATGAAGCGAGATTGAAATGCTACTTTTTATGCATTCTTTTGAATATTATTGTAACAAATTTTGTAAATAGTTGTTATTTTTATGTTCTTTTGCACTAAATTTGTCATAATCTTGCTAAATTTGACCTTTCTTTCATTAGTTTTCACTCAAAATTATCGTCGACTAGCTTATTACCCGGCGTTGCCCGGGTGCTTATTAATACAATTTAGCTCTATTGGAACCTCTATTTTTTTTGCATCATACAACATTTGTACCAATGTTCCAAGGTAATAAGAACATGAATTATAATTGTTTTTAACATATTTTCTGTTAAAATGAAATAGGTGAGGATTAAATTGAATCGGTGAGTGCAAAAACAACATCAGTCAGAAAATTTCAAAAATTCGTTTTTCATGGAAATATGCTCTGGAAGGCAAGGTGCGTGTTGACAGCAAAAATTACGTCAATCAGCTTAGTAGTTCCAAAGTTAGGAGGCCTTCCTTCTGAACGTTGAGCGCAGAAACGATTTGAGTCCAGTGACTGACGTTGTTTATGCACCCAACGCTAGAACGAGCATGACTTTCTAAGGGCACGCATTCGTTCCCAACTATCTGATTTCGGTACTATTAAGAGGACGATACGTAAACATAATCGGATGTACACACCTAAACACTAACGCAGACTGAATTTTCTTGGTGGTGCGGGGGGGGGGGGGGTTGTCAAAGCAATCTTTTCTCGAGTAAAAGACTTTCTGTATTAGATTTTCAACAATGATTAAACCAAAGTCCATGGGGTTTTGTCACTATCTCCCCTTCGCTGCTCCCCACTGACCTGATTAATATGAGGAGTTGTGTGCTCAGACCAGTAACAGCTTTCACGTCACCAAGCTACTCTCCTTGGACATAAACCAATTTGATGATTGGTGGAAGGACTTATATAAAAAAGAAAAAGAGCTTAAACAGAGAATGGCTAGGGGAAAATGTGAAGAAAGAGACAAAATTTAAAGTTTACCGCCACTCGATACAAGGAGTTCCCCCTAGAGAACCTAGATACTGAGAGAAGCGACACAGGTGTACCGCGCGCTGATTGGTCAATGGCAAAAACCGTCCAACGCTGAAGTTCCCGTCCATAGGAATAGCATTGCGCGCGACTTGCGCTCCAGAAAAAAAAGTGGATTACTAATGAAATAAATTAAGTCATGCAATTTGGTTTTCAGTTTTACATTCTTTGATATGCTGTGCACTAGTCTAGTGCCTTCAATGAAGTCTTATTCTCCTCAGGATTTTTAAAAAAATTATTTTGTTTTATCAGGCCTATGTTCAAGGTTTTGTTTGCTGTATTCTGAGCAATATTTTGAACGATAAAAATAAACCAATGCATTTAGAATGTACTTTAATCTATTAGCTAACGGTTTTGCTTCATTTCATAGTGTTTTTTTACCTGTAATTTTATTTTTAAGACTGTTTCTAAAAGTCCACGAAGAAGCTTGCTTTGGCGACAGCTGGGCTTTAAACGCACGCCAAACAGGTTACTGTACTCAAGGTTTAAAGCGCTTGCATTTAAAGTAATTTAAAGCAGAAAGATGGAGGGTCTCTTTTAACAGAATTTTTATATTTTGGAAGTGTTTAAAACATTTCCATGAGTACGCTTGATTTTTTTTTTTTTGTATTACATTGTACAAATTATCTTTCTACAAATATTTTGTTACTTAGTTTCTCTTATTCTCAGGATTCTCTGCTGCTTCATTGATATTGTATTCGATAGTTACGAAAATGTCATAGTGTCAGAAATTTTTTCGGAATTCAGTTTTAGAATTAAAATAAATGAATATGAATTGATTACTAAACTTTCAATATTCATTTGTCACCAAAAATAACGATTATAAACGTAATGGACTATAATTTGTTTATAGAATAGAATATATTAATTCATCGATTTTTTTGTGTGTGTCTGAGATTGTGATGTTTGTATATGATTATATCGGGAAAGTGCATATAATCGGCTTTATAGAGTCCATGTATAATTGTAAAAAAGACTAATAGGAAATTTATAATAATTTTTTTGGTAAAACACTCTTTCAAATGTTCATTGCACAAATGACTATAAATATCATTCATACATAAATACAAGTCAAAATAGTACTTTTTTATGAAATAGATATTGATTCACAAAGAAATTAATTTTAAATATTATAGTTATTAAAGAAACGGACTAATTGTATTTTCACAAGTTTCTTTTTGTTGAATAAAAATGTTAGATATTTATCCAAACATTCGATGCTTTGGAAAATATATTTTCAAACCCTATTGCCAAACATAGTAATTTTTTTTTCATGGTTATGCACATCAAAGCTATTAAATTATAGCCTTGAGCTAGGACAATATTTTAATGTTTAGTAAAAAAACTTGTAAATATGTAAGATTAGAATCATTTAGTACATTTACTGATTTTAACAATGTATCTTACTTAAATATTCAAACTTATTCATTACTTATTTAAAATTAATGTTCTCATCAAAAGTTGTATAAACAGAGTTCATAAAACTTTGACAAGATTTTACTTTACATAGTACTTGAAATGTATTTTTTTTTATTTATTTCTTGGATTTCAAAAATCTGTTAGATGTTTAAATTAGGGATGCACCGATAAGCAAATTGGCCGATTACCAATTAATCGGTTGTTGATAATCGGCCGATTATTTGGCTGCGCCGATTAATGATAAGGATGATTGCTTTTAATATTGCCAATATCACAATCACTTTTTTTCCCTCTTATATAATTCCTAGTTCAGAAATAGTAATTTCTGAGAGATTTTTTTTCCATTTTCCTAATTTTCACAATATAATTTCATTATTTTATCATATTTCTTCAAACCAATTTTCATATTGTCAATATTACATTAACATATTGTTAATTATATTAATTGGACATAAAAATTTAAAAAATGGAGGGAGGGGGGTCTTTGGTGAGCACTCCAATTTAGGAGTACTTTTAATAAAATTTTAATAATCAGTAGCCATTTAATTCAAGACTTATTCTTTGCGAAAATTAGAGGTTACTTAAAAGCACTGTGCACTATCGCGACATTAAAAATGTTGCAACATTGCCTATGTGTACATTTATTCAAAGTTGGAGAATTATTTTTTGATAACTTTATATCAACTGTGAAGATTATTATTACCGTCAATAAAATCATTCATCATAGTTTCTTAGTGAAGGTACACTTCAAAGAATAATACTAAAAAAATTTTTTTTTCAACGATTAATCGTCCCAATTTCGCCGATTATTAATTATCGGCAAAGTGGCCGATTAATCGGTGCATCCCTAGTTTAAATGTATATGCATGGTAAAAATTTAATTTTGGAAAAAGTACAAAAATTACATGAAGTAGCAGCTAAAATTTTAGCGGATCCGAAAAATATTCACAAGGACTAATGAGTGATGTGAAATACCGCTTGTCTGGCATAAATTCATTTATACGATTAAAAAGTAATACCAAACGCACCAACAGAAGTGTTGGGTTGGGTTTTCCTTTTCGACCGCGGGCAACTGACCACTTTACGCCAAACGAGCGATACCACGCCAAGTGCGGATGCCGTAGCTAATTCGAGTTGGACGGTTTTTCCACTCGGAGAGTATGCGCAGAAGCGCTATTTCCGTCCTTGTCACTACTCTGAGTATAAAGGTTCTCTAGTTCCCCCTATAGCTTTAAGGAAAAAGGGGTTATCGTGGCACATACTTTCTTTGATTGGAGCTTGCTAAGCTGCTGAAGCTTACTTCCCAAAAATTTGCTTTTGCTTCAAGCCATGCCTATCCTTCAGGGCACGTTCCAACCAATATAAATAAAATGAGAAATATCAAGAAGGGGATTGTATGTATTCCTGATTTTTTTTTTCTTTTTGTGAGGAACTATTTACCTGATCAAACCCTTCACATGATGGCAGAACATAATCTATTTTAAGAAATGTACATACCCATATTTTCATTTGTTCCTTTTTTATTGGTGTAGATTTAGCAATCACTTCTCATTTTTTTTTTAATAACCTTCCACTGTTGTTGATAACCCATATTTCTTATACTGTAAAGTTTTAAAGTTCTTTATTTCTTTTGATTTCGTATTTTTTTTAACGATATATGAGTAAAACTGATCTGTTCTTGGAGCTTAATACTTTTTTGAAGTCATGTGTCACAATAATAAAGCAAGAGCTACTTCATATCAGATGAAATCATAAATAAATATAAACTTTTAATGTATGATAACTTTTTTGCCCAAGTGTAAAAGCCTATTGAGTGCAAAAACATCAGTCAAAATTACATTTTATATTTTCTGAGCCCGATTTAGATTGAATCTATGTAGTTTTTGCATGATAGCAACATACGGGTTATTTTCTCAATTCGTTAACTTTTGTGTCCTTCATCCATATCTTCCAATTAAACACCTATTTTCATTATCTAATACTATGTTCTATTCAAGATGATCACAAAGAGTAATGACAACGTGCATTGGCACTATTTTGCACTTAAATTATATATTTAAAAAAATAATATATGGGCAAAATGTCATTTCCGTCCCCTGTCCCCACACACATTTGTCAACTTTAAAAAAAAATTACTGTATGAAGAAACATTTTAAAAATTAATACATATGCATTATGATACAGTACAAGTGTGTACTTCAATGTACCATATAAGCATTCCTTATCATATTTACATATTTTGATAGAGAGCTCAACTTATCCGTGTCCCCAGGTTTTGAAAAAAATTTCTCCCAAGTAGAAAAACCTTCAATAAAATCCTATAAATGGCGCTAGTTGGCAATAAAATAGCTCAAAATGTTTAAGAACATTCTTCTCAGCAGAAAAATACGCTTTAAACGAAGTTTACACAACTTTTAGGGTGTGTGAGGCTTGTTTTATCTTAAAAATTCTATGCGTGACTTTTATTCAATGGCATTTCCCGTCCCGCGGGGTAGCGTATTCCAGCTAGTTTAAATAAAATTAAATCTATCTGTCCGGACGTGATCCTATCGCTGTATATGTGCGGAGGGGGGGAGCGTTGGGGCGCGCGCGCCTCCTCACACAACCAGTGAGAAGCGTCGCGCGCGGCAGCGCGAGTCGTCTCTGCACTAGAGTCTACTGCACGATCGGAGCTCTCTCCTCTATTTTCGAAACTCAACCTGTTTTGGTCATTTCCGTCCCACCCCCCATCAGCCACACGTCACACACGCACACCCCCAGCCACACACGCACTCTCTCTAATAGTCACGTGCGCTCGAGAGAGGCGCACAGTGGGCACGAAAGTTTTTGAATGGGCAGGGTATACACACGGGAGAAGCGCACACATATTATAGTATCTAATTACTCAACTCTCACGCGCTAGCCCACCGAGTGTCCACGCGATTGGCTCTCTTTAAAAATTCATATACCCGCCACACATAGTGGAGGGGTTAGTCTCTATATCTACTATATATATATATATATCTATATCTCTATAAGATATATATCTAGTCGATATATAATCAAGAACACATTCTTTCTCAAATGATAGAGCCGAGCACACAAGAGAGCAGATCTCTAAAAATAAATTTTATAGTTTAAACTAGTCTTACCAACCTTCACAACCCATTTTCCATCTCTACCCCACGCCACCGCCTTACGACACACACACTCCTCATCTCTCTCACCTCCCACCCACACACACAAGCTCCGCACCCAGAATCAATCCTCACTTCCTTGGTTAGGTTTTTGTTTTTGATTTATGTTGGGGTGGGTGGGGAATAGTTTGGGGGATGGGTTGGGGAGTATATTGGGGGGGGAGAGGAGTGGAGTGTTATGAGGTTATGGGTATGGTGGGGGGTGGTGGGTTATTGGATTGTGTTTGGTGTTTGGGGTGGGGGTGTGGGGTGGGGGGGTGGGTGGGGGGATTTAGGGTGGGGGTTTGGTGGTGTAGAGGGTGGTTTGGATTTGTGTGTTGGTGTGTTTTTTGTGGGTTTGTGGGGTTAGAATTTTGTGGGGGTGAGTAGTTATTGATTATGGTTTGTTTTGTGGGGGATTTTGTTTGGGGTTTTGAGGTTGGTTTGGGAGAAGGGGTGGTGATGTGTTGGAGGGGGGGGGGGTGGAGGTTTGTTGGGTGTTATTTGGATGGTGGTGGGTGAGTTAGGTGTAGGTTTTGTAGGTGTGTTGTTGTTGGTGGGGGAGTGGGGGTTGGTGGGGTAGGGTGGGTTTGGGAGGTTGATGGTTTTGTTGAGAGAGATATGTAGGTGTTATGTTTAGAGTGTTTTTGAGTGTGGATTTGATGTAGATGATGGGTTGTTTTTATTGATGTTGGTTGATTGGAATTTGTGTATGTTAGGATGATGGGGGGTGGGTTGGTTTTGTTATTTGATGGGGGTGGGGGTATTGATGGTGGTAGTGAGTTAGGAGGGAGGAGTTTAAGTGAGGGAGGGTAGATGGTGAGGAGTGAAGAAGTATGGTTGTGGGGTGTGTAGTTTTTTTTGTTGGTTTATGATTTGTTTTTGTTTGTTTAGGTTAGAGTGATGGTTTTATTGTGGTATGGTTTTGGTTTTGAAATTAGATTTTGTAGTATGTAGTTTTTTTAGTTGGTTTAGATGGTGTTTGTTTGTTTTGTATATGAATGTTGATTTCTAAATGGTGTATTTGGCTTTCTATGTCATTATTTATCAGTTGAATACAGTTTTAAACATATATTTCTTGAGTTAGGGAAGTGTTTAAGCCGGGAGATGGCAATTACACTTTTTACATTAAACTTAAACTTAAAACTGTCATTAAAATTTTATTTTTAAGTTTTTTTCGTTGCTGAGCACTGATTTGTGATCTTAAATGAGTTGTCTTTAAACAAATATTAACAATTATTAATTATTTACAAGTTGAATTTTTCCTACTTGGCATTGGCAAAAGTTAACGTGTTGAGAAAATCACCCATACATGCATGTTATGATGCAGGAAAAAAAAGGAATTGTTCAATTATTTGGAAATTTGGAGATGACGTTTTTTCTCTCTCCTGAAAAATTTGAAATTCTTAACTGATGTTGTTTTTGCACTCACCGATTCAATTGATAAATCATTTTTAATAGTAATCTTTGTTGGAAAATACTCATATTTAAATGTGTAAAATTTAATCAATTTGTATGCTCAAAGGCTCCCCTCTATTACTCTATATATTCAAAAATGAAAGTTTACTTTGACAACTGGACTGCCTCCTGATTTGCTGGATATGATTTTGGATTTTGTCGCGCGGAACTTCAGGTGAGATGTTTTTATTTTCACAGCAGGACCGTCCTGTGGGTGGCCGGTTTTTGGGAATTTTATTCCTAATCGGTCGAGGCGAAACCCCTGCTTTTAGTTTTAGGTTTTTGTTCTAATGTACGGTTTGCAGGCTCACATTGGTGCTTTTGCCCAATGATGATCTGTAGACTGCATACTTTGAACTAAAACATCCTCTCTATAGTTATTTTTAAATTTTTTGGTCTTTCGACCACTCTTGAATCCCCCACGGCTGATGAGCTCTGGATTCAACCTTTCTCCTTTCACTTCTCATATTGTGCCATTTTCTATTTCATTATTATTAATTTTTTTTGTTGTTTTATATATATATATATATATATATATATACAGGGTGTGCACTCCAATCGTGGACCAATAGCTAATTTCTAAACCGTTAAAGATAAGCATAGAGTTTATTTAGGAAAAAATCTCCAAATTACGAAAGGAATTTTGGGTCTATTCAATGTTTTTCAAAAAATCAAATTTTGAAAGAGTTACGAAATTTAAATTTTTATACAGCCCCCCAGTCCTATCAATCATATTTAGTAAAACATTCTTGACACTGTAACGTTTAAAACTAAAAAACAATCACTCTTCTATCACAAAAATTGACCGAGTTATGACGTTTTGAAAAATCAAGATTTTGAAGGATTTCGCATACGGTCCCTTAAGCGATCTCTCGATGACGTCATGAAATAATGCAAAATCTTGATTTTTCAAAACGTCATAACTCGGCCAATTTTTGTGGTAGAGGAGTGATTTTTTTTAGTTTTAAACGTTACAGTGTCAAGAATGTTTTACTAAATATGGTTGATAGGACTGGGGGGCTGTATAAAAATTTAAATTTCGTAACTCTTTCAAAATTTGATTTTTTGAAAAACATTGAATAGATCAAAAATTCCTTTCATAATTTGGAGATTTTTTCCTAAATAAACTATATGCGTATCTCTAACGGTTTAGAAATTAGCTATTGGTCCACGATTGGAGTGGACACCCTATATATATATATATATATATATATATATATATATATATATATATATAAATATATATATATATATATATATATATATATATATATATATATATATATATATATATATATATATATATACATACATACATTTTTATATAGATTGAAAATACCCAGAGCATGGAATTGTTGGCAATTCCGCCGTTACGGACAATCAAACTTTAAAACACATAAGGAGTTCAGAAAGATAAAAATCTACAATTTTTTTATCTCTTGTACAACTTGATGTTATTTATGCTATCCCAAATTTTGGCGCGGATTCCTCAATTACAAAACACAAAAATTATGTTTAACTTTTGATTGTTGCGTCCGTAATGGTGAAATTGCCCACGTGCAAGCCCGCCTTGGTATGCAGTAATTCAGGGGTGCACAACCCCTCAAATTCAGTGGCGCAACCCCCCCCCCCAAATTTACCCAACCCTCTTGTGCTTTTTATTTTTATTTTTACCCCTCTTTTTTATTTTAGTAATTTTTTTTTTGATATTATTTTTTTTAAATTATAAGTACTATTTTTTTATATACTTATTATTGTTTTAAAAGTTCGAATTATGCGCAGAATAGCATCGCCTTTTTTCCCTTCCAGAATTCCAAGCACACACACTAGAAAAAAAAAATAATTGATAGCGTAAAACGACGTTCATACGATGTTCGATCGAGTTCTCATGCCTAATGTAATATAATGTATTAGAATGAAGTTGGTATTCAAATTAGGTGGACGCTTCTCAACTCTTCTGATTCTACTTGCAGTTTTAGGTTGGCATCACCAGATGCCCAATCATATGCAAATGATAGGTAGATAAATAGTGAACGATTGGACTCGTTCTCTTTCTTTTTCATCGCTGCCCGCTCAGAGGTAGGTCCGGCGGTTCTTTTCGCCTTTTTGGGATTATGGCCAGGGTTTTCCTTAAGTTTAAATGGTTCGTGTAATATTATTCTTTTAATATTTGACTAATAAATTCTTGGTTATCTTTTAAATGATTGTCCTACATTTCTCAACCTCAAACACATAGCCATAGCTTCTATCTCGCTGTAATAGAACTCTGCAGTAAAATTGCATTATATTTGGATTAACTCTAGGATCTTAACCTTTTAAACTTAGCTTGTTATTGAAACATGGAAGTTAGTCAAATGGGTTTGGAACCTAGAAGTTATCAATAATGAATAACTAAATAATAATAAAGAAATAATTTAAATTAAAAAAAATAATTAATAATTTATAAAAAATCCGTAAATAATTCAAATTAAAAAAAATAATTAAAACAAATAAATAAATTAGTTTAAAAAGATCCCCCTGCTAAAATTTTGATGGCGCAACTTGCGCCATAAGCCCCCCCCCCCCCCCGTGGGAACCCCTGCACAATAGCACTAACTTCTACCGCATGAAGGTATCTTTAAAAGCAGAACAAGAATAATGATTCTTAAAAAAATGTTACGTTATGGAAGCCATTAACGTTACTTCGGAGTAAGATATTAAAAAAAAGCAAACAAACAAAACACACAATGTATAAGCTTTCATTTATTTCATTTCCCATCGATTTATGGATCCTTCTTCCACAGCGGGGATGAAACTTTCCCCGTTTCGACAATTTATTTCCACAAACATTTTAATGCGAATCGTAATCGATAGCAGCCTCTACGATTTCTTCCAAGTTTCATCACTTTAATTTCTTGCCAATAATATCGAATTATTTCCGACAACAAAAGAATATGATGGATGGAAATAGTTTTGTCCAATACCCTTTTTGTCATCTATATTTATGCCGAAAAGTAAATAGTATTCTGCGAAATTGTTGCAGTTTTATTAAGAAATGTAAAACCTTAAAATAATGGGATACGTTTCTTACGTTGCGGCTTCCAGTTACGCATGGTAATGGAGGCTAGTGCAAAGGCTGAACTTTTTAACTAAAAAATGTGAATAGTTGAAAATTATACGCATATATATATATATATATATATGTAATTTCTTTTAGGCTGAACTTTTTAACTAAAAAATGTGAATATTTGAAAATTATACGCACATTCATATGTAATTTTTTTCAGGCTGAACTTTTTAACTAAAAAATGAATATTTGAAAATTATACGCACACATATATGTAATGTTTTTCCCCTTAAATAGATAATGTAAACTTAAAGCAATTTATTTTAGAATCGCTCATAGAACTTGCTGTTTGTCCATTTTGTGTTCGTTTTGACATGAAAATTATCTTTACATGTAAATGTCTGGCTTTCTTCAGCAAACTAAGTTAAAAAAAATAAATTGCGATTTCTTGAATTCAAATAAAATTTTTGCAATGATGAACAGGGGTACCTACAGGGGAGGGGGGATTATGGCGCAAGTTGTGGCATCAAAATTATTTTTTTTAGGGGGAGATTTTTTTACTAATTTATTTCACTTTATTTTTTAATTTAAATTATTCACTGATTTTTTCAATTCAAATGATTCATTAATTATTTTTTTTATTAAATTATTTCTTTATTATTTTATTTATTTATTTCGTTTGTGTGTGCTTGGAATATCTGGAAGGGCAAATAAGCGATTATATTCTGCGCATAATTAGTACTTTTAAAAAATTAATATATAAAAAAATAATTTTTATACTTAAAAAAAATAAATAAATAATATTTAAAAAAATAAATAAAATAAAAAGAAGAGTAAAAATAAGAATAAAAAGCACAAGAGGGTTGTGAAAAATGTTCGGGGGGAATTTGCACCATTGAGCTTGGGGGGGGGGATGAGCACCCCTGATGATGAATTGCGATAGGTGTGTGTGTGTGTGCAGAACATGTTTACCACCACCCTAAGGGGTAAGGGCCGATGGACGTCGCAGGATGTACAACACCCCTGTTGCAGACTTCGAGTCCAGTCTAAAAATAAACTGCACTATAACTGAGGTTCAAGATGAAAATAAATCGCCATTTGTCATTGCTCAAACAAAAAGTGATTATTATTTTATGTTTATTTGTTTATAGGATAAGAATAGTACACGGGAAAATGATTATTGACGTTGTTATTGTTGATTTTCATTTTGCAGGTATCCGAGCCCGAGTAGATACATGCTACGCGATTTAATATAGAAATATGTGTAAAAAATCGAAAAAGCGACGTTTAAAAACACAAATAGATGAAGTTAAAATTGGCAAACATGTTTCAAAAGCATAAAGCTTCCTTCTTCAGTGCCAAGCAAGAAATGGAAAGAAACAAGGTGCCGGGAGAGTTTAAATAGCAAAGGAGCAAAAGCTAGGCCAATCAGGTGTCAGCGTGTGCCGAGCCCTGATTTGGCGTTGCGTTGTCAGAAAATGTAAAAGCATGAAGTAAAATTGGCGAGATGTGTGGAACTGCAAAAGATTCGTTACAAATATTACTTAAATTTTTATGAACATGAAAGGCTTCTAAGAAATCCAACTCGCCAACAGTTGAAGGTCTGCAAATAATTTTAGCTTCGGAGAAAACAAATCTATGGCCCATTTCCCAACAGTGTTTCGCGATTGAGGATTTTGAGAGTTCTTTCTTTTTAACATAATTTTCATGTTCCTTTAACCTAAATTTTAGCGCCCTTCGGGTCTGTCCGACGTAACCAATTTGACATTCACATTTTATGTGATAAATGCCCCACTGATCAAATGGTTGGATGGGGTCTTTTAACTTGGAAAAAGTTAGTTTGTTGATGGGTCTGTAAATGACATGAAAATCGAACTTGCTGAGTATTCTGGAAATGCGAGGAGAGATTTTTGAATAAAATGGTAAGACAACGAAATTGGTGGAAGGAACACTGGGTTTTTTGTGGGATGCACTGCGGTTCGAAAGTTTATTAAAAGCATTGTCAATGATTTGATAAGAATAACCTCTGTCAACGGCCACACTCCTTAAGAAATTAAGTTCATCATTGAGAAGTGATTTGTCGGAACATATATTAATAGCGCGGTTAACAAACGTGTAAAAAGCAGACATTTTTTGTTTTATGGGATGACAGGAGCGAGAATGTGGAGGAAGACAAACAGCAAATGGTTTTCGGTAAACGGTAGTGGAAAATTGGTTATTGTTTTTTGAAATGAGTACGTCCAAAAAGGGCAAAGAATTATTACTTTCAAGTTCGGCAGTAAACTGAATGTTGGGATCAATGGAGTTCATTAAATCAATAACCACAGGAACTATTTCCGCTGTGCCGTCCAAAAGGATAAAAGTATCGTCGACGTATCTGAGCCAAAGAGGAAAATCAAATAATTGAAAGAGTTTTTGTTGAAAATAATCCATATACAATTCACTTAAGACAGGACTTAAGGGGTTACCCATAGCAAGCCCTTCGATTTGTTGATAGAATGTACCCTCAAAGACAAAGGTAGTGTGTTTAAGGCAAGTTTCAGTCAGATTAACAAGTTCAAAAATTTCGCGGTCAGTGTGGTGAAATTCACGGAGTCTGTTTTTCAGACACTTCAAAGCTTCAATAACAGGTACGTTGGTGAAAAGAGATTTGACATCAAAAGAAACCATAAGTAAATTGTTGGGTTTAAACTTACGAAGGATGTTGACAAATTCTAATTCTATTGGCACCGCTTCTTATGGGTTGGCCAAGTTTCTCACTTCCAAGTTTACCCCATTACTTGAATCCAACACTCATTCTGTCAAAAATTCAATAGAATTTGTCAACATCCTTCGTAAGTTTAAACCCAACAATTTACTTATGGTTTCTTTTGATGTCAAATCTCTTTTCACCAACGTACCTGTTATTGAAGCTTTGAAGTGTCTGAAAAACAGACTCCGTGAATTTCACCACACTGACCGCGAAATTTTTGAACTTGTTAATCTGACTGAAACTTGCCTTAAACACACTACCTTTGTCTTTGAGGGTACATTCTATCAACAAATCGAAGGGCTTGCTATGGGTAACCCCTTAAGTCCTGTCTTAAGTGAATTGTATATGGATTATTTTCAACAAAAACTCTTTCAATTATTTGATTTTCCTCTTTGGCTTAGATACGTCGACGATACTTTTACCCTTTTGGACGGCACAGCGGAAATAGTTCCTGTGGTTATTGATTTAATGAACTCCATTGATCCCAACATTCAGTTTACTGCCGAACTTGAAAGTAATAATTCTTTGCCCCTTTTTGGACGTACTCATTTCAAAAAACAATAACGAATTTTCCACTACCGTTTACCGAAAACCATTTGCTGTTTGTCTTCCTCCACATTCTCGCTCCTGTCATCCCATAAAACAAAAAATGTCTGCTTTTTACACGTTTGTTAACCGCGCTATTAATATATGTTCCGACAAATCACTTCTCAATGATGAACTCAATTTCTTAAGGAGTGTGGCCATTGACAGAGGTTATTCTTATCAAATCATTGACAATGCTTATAATAAACTTTCGAACCGCAGTGCATCCCACAAAAACCCAGTGTTCCTTCTACCAATTTCGTTGTCTTACCATTTTATTCAAAAATCTCTCCTCGCATTTCCAGAATACTCAGCAAGTTCGATTTTCATGTCATTTACAGACCAGGGTTGGCAAAGGTGGGCCCAGCCCAGAAAAACCCGCCCGGGTTTTTCTGGGCGGGTCCACCAACAAAAACCCACCCGGGTTTTTGTCAAAAGTGGGCTTTTGTTAATTTCTAAGTTATCAACAAATAAAGTCAATAATAATATCTCATCTAAATTATACATAAAAAATAAGTAAGAAATCAGGTTTATTTGAAAATTTTTCTTAGAGTAATTATTTATTTTATAAAATAATTATTTCTTCAATTTTCAAGTCATCGTCCAGAAAATTTTCCTAGCTGTGATACTACTTTTTGTTGCAAAATACTCATTATTATTAATTTATTTTTTGATAACAAATTTTAAATTTTAAAATAAATTGAAAATGAACCATTGAGTAACTTCTTGTAGATGGAAAAAATTGCTTAATTAATGTTTTATGATAATTTTGATTCAACACAGAAGTCAAATAATGATAAAATACTGCAATTTTTGCTTTTATTCTAAGAAAAAAAATATCATTTTGTTTGTCAATGTAATAAGAAAACATGGAAAAATATTTAAAAAAATTTAACTCTAAATTTTCACCACTTTCTAATTAAAAATAGTTTTGTTGCCAAATGGCTACACCATGCATTCAACAGCTAAAAATGATTTTAAATGATAGTCTTGAAATTAGTTTTTTTTGTAAAAAAAAATAGAGGAATTGAACATTTGGTGCACTGTACTCTTGTAATCCTTTACATTTTGACATTTTACATCATTGTTTATTTGTACTGTGTTCTTTCCGATGATCAATTCTGTCAAATCTGATATATTTTGGACGCTCTCTCACGCAAGCTTTCTTTTTTTTTGGGGGGGGGGGGTTGTAATTAGTTCCTCTGTAGCTAATGGTCTCCCTCTTTTTAATACGCTTTTATTAATTTTACATGGTGAGTTTGTTTGTATGTATGTATGTATGTACGTAACTCTAAATAAAAGATAAAATTTACGTTCTTTGCAAATATAAAAGTAATATATTTAATATTATTTTTAATACTAAAGGCTAAACTGTATTGCATGTTGATGTATTGTAAGTGTATGTAAACTTTAGTGCGGATATTCAGTAGTTTTGAAAATCAGAGGGAAACCCGTGATGATCACAGCACATTCCTATGCAAAAGCGTATTTTTTAATTTTTTTCAAAACTACATTTTTAAATTATTAATGATTTTAATTGTTTGTGTAAGCACAACGTTTGTACTAACTGAAATCTAAAATGAACGCGTTTTGAAGGCTTTTCCCTGTTGATTTTTTGTTTGCTCACTCTGTTGAACATCAACTAAGCATTGATAATTGCGAGGTCTAATAAACGGTAGAGCAGCCGAAAGTACCACTTTTGGGTTCGCATAGTTATTTTATACCTTCCAAAAAGAGAACGAAGCTAGCGCGAAACATAAACAAAGCACACACTTCATGAACTACAGAGATGAATCGAAGATGGATGCTTACTGCATAATGTTGCCAAATGGCTACAGACATGTATTATGTCCTAGATTTTTTCCAAATAATTATTTTGATGTAAAGAGCATCTTAATCGAAAGATAAATGTTTATTTTATTCACGTTATTTTTTTAAAAGACAAAGAAAAATATTTAGTTGTAAAAAAAATTGTCAAAACTTGGTAGTTTAAGTGATTTTAAAAGCTATCCATATGGATTCATTTAAGAACATGTAACAGATCAGTGCTGCCATGTATGGAGGATAAATGGTGATAATTTCTTTAAATATACCCAATACTTACTTTTTATGCATTGAGTTGCCTTATGACTACATTCTGCTACTCATAAGGAGGACAAATTGTCCATGTATCCAATTGGCAACACCATGCAGTGTAGGGTTAAAAGACCCCATCCAACCATTTGATCAGTGGGGCATTTATCACATAAAATGTGAATGTCCAATTGGTTACGTCGGGCAGACCCGAAGGGCGCTAAAATTTAGGTTAAAGGAACATGAAAATTATGTTAAAAAGAAAGAACTCTCAAAATCCTCAATCGCGAAACACTGTTGGGAAATGGGCCATAGATTTGTTTTCTCCGAAGCTAAAATTATTTGCAGACCTTCAACTGTTGGCGAGTTGGATTTCTTAGAAGCCTTTCATGTTCATAAAAATTTAAGTAATATTTGTAACGAATCTTTTGCAGTTCCACACATCTCGCCAATTTTACTTCATGCTTTTAAATTTTCTGACAACGCAACGCCAAATCAGGGCTCGGCACACGCTGACACCTGATTGGCCTAGCTTTCGCTCCTTTGCTATTTAAACTCTCCCGGCACTTTGTTTCTTTCCATTTCTTGCTTGGCACTGAAGAAGGAAGCTTTATGCTTTTGAAACATGTTTGCCAATTTTAAACTTCATCTATTTGTGTTTTTAAACGTCGCTTTTTCGGTTTTTTACTCATAACAAGATATGGTTTATGCTGAGAAGTGTGAAGAAGAAAGTGAAAGAGAAAAAAAACAAGAAGTTCTGTCAAGAACTAAACGAGCCTACTTTCCCGTACATCGACATCGGCATTCTCGCATCTGATCATTATTCTCTTGATTATCTGAAACTGAAAATTATGTCAAACTTACCTTTTTAGCACATAGAGTTGATTTCGAAAAGCAAAATATACCTTCTCATCAGATGAAATAGACACGTAAAAAGTAATTAACGAATAAATAAAGCTTTGTCGCACCTTTTAAAGAGTGCAACTGTTACAGTTCCTCCGTAGAAAAAATCCTCCATTGTTTTCAAAAAAATAATAATAATAATAATAATAATAATATAATAAATTAATTCATAAATAAAAGTACAAAGAGCATCAAAACGTATTTTATCAAAGAAAGAAAAAAAAAAGAAAAAAAAAAAAAAACTCGTCCGTTAATAAAATTTCTCGAATTTCACTTTTAATCGGTTGAAAGTTGTTAAATATAAATAAAGAATAAAATGTTCTCGTGAATAAAAAAGTTTTGTTACAAAAAAAATCGTCTGCCAAAAAAAAATAATAATAATAAATAAAATAAAACAAAGGAATAAATAAAAAATCGTCTGCACAGTCAGTCATTTTTTTCTGAGTCTGCATTTCCGCCACGTTTGCGGAGTCGGAGTCGGAATCAAAGTCCTCACAGAAGATTACTCAGAAAAGTAATTTACAAACACTATTTATCAAAACTATTTTCTTACAAAGTTAGTTTGAAGGAAATCCGACTTTAAGTTCAGAATCAACATTCAACTTAAATTCCGCGTAGACGCTAATGTTAATTTTTTTCTGAACGGTTCAATATTGAACGAAAAATGGTTCAAATCAAAAAGCGAAATATGGAAATGTATGGGAAAGCCTCTCCGAAATCTTTCAAACAAAAAAAAGTTTATTCCATTCAGACGGTTCACTCAAAAGTTATTAGGTGGGGAAAGGTTGCTTTACCGGTTCAATGTTGAACGAAAAAATGCTCAAATGGAAAATTTAAATAGGGGAATGAAGTATCCTTGCTGAGATCTTTCGAACAAAAAAAAGTTTGTTCAAATCGGATTGTTCACTCAAAAGTTAGCATCGCGGGACAGGTTGTTTGAACGGTTCAAAGTTGAATCAAAAACTGTTCAAATCGGAAAATCAAATATGGGAATGAGCTGTACTCGCCGAGATCTTTTGAACAAAAAAAAAAGTTTATTCCATTCGGACTGTTCACTCAAAAGTTATTAGGTGGGGAAAGGTTACTTGAATGGTTCAATGTTGAACGAAAAATGTTCAAATTGAAAATTTAAATACAGTAACAAAGTATCCTTCCCGAGATGCTTCGAACAAAAAAAAATGTTTAAATCGGACTGTTCATTCAAAAGTTATTAGGGGTGACAGCTTGTTTGAACGGTTCAATGTTGAACGAAAAATTGTTCAAATCGAAAATGTAGATACGGGAATGAAGTATCCTTGAAAAGATCTTTCGAACAAAAAAAAGTTTGTTCAAATCGGACTGTTCACTCAAAAGTTAGCATCGCGGGACCGGTTGTTTGAACGGTTCAAAGTTGAACAAAAAATTGTTCAAATCGAAAAATCAAATATGGGAATGAGCTGTACTCGCCGAGATCTTTCCAACAAAAAAAAGTTTGTCCAAATCGGAATGTTCATTCAAAAGTTATTAGGGGGGGGGGGACAGACAGACCGCCAGACCGACCGACCGACCGACACACAAATTCCCCATCTCAATACCCTACTTTCAAATTTTTAATTTTTCGATATTCAATTTACCTTTTTATTTTTTTAACTTGGCGATAATTTTTGGACTTGGCGATATTTTTTTTACTTGGCGTAATTTTTTGGACTTGGCGATATTTTTTAGATGCATTAAGCTACTTTTAATACTTTTTTCGTCTTTCTTTTGTTTTTAACGGGAAAGTAGGCTAAAAAAAATGGAAGAAGTTTCGGAGAACTTTTATTTGTGAATTTATTTATTTCTTTTGTTTTACGCATAATGCTCTCATGCATTGTTGGTGTTCGGGGGGGGGGGGGAGGGATTAAGGTCATGAAAGGAGCTGGCTTATCCGCCATTTTGGTTCTAAAAGTGTCGTCGAATTTGAAGGGGGCGTACAGAACACTTTTACCCCGTGTCCTTTAAATAAAAGATTTTAGAGAAGCGAAATGGGGAACCATCATTTTGTCCCAAGAAGCAGGGGGGGGGGTAAGGGTGGATCCAGCTTCTTCTTAAGGAGGGAGTCATTTTCGGAAAGAGGGGTGTTAAAGTGCAATTTCTGTGCAAAAATGGGGTTTTTTGGCAATTCTTTAGTAATAAAAGCCCCCAAAATGCAATTTTTTGCTGTGTTTGGTACTTTAAGAGGGGAGGGGGGTCATGACTACCCCTCTGGCTCCGCGCTTGGGGGGGGGGGGTTGTGAGAGAATAATTTACATGCTAAGAATTTGCATCGGAAAGTTACGATTAAATATTACATTTTTTTTCCCTCTTTGCACAAGGCATTTATTAAATTTTTGAAAACAACATGCAAGACGCATGGGGTTAGTGCAAAGCCTAAGTGGGTGCAAACTGCGGATAGGGAAGGGAATTGTTTGGAGTGTTCAGCGAATCATAGTAGAGCAGCCGAAAGTAAGCAGGATAGAGTATTTTAATACACTTTTATTGGTTTAACATGTGGATTTGTACGTATGTAACTCTGAATAAAAGATAAAATTCACGTTTTTTACAAATATAAAAGTAATATATTTAACACCATTATTAATGTTAAAGGCTAAAGTATATTATTACATGTTGATCTCATCTCATATCTTTAAACCAGCAATTCTTGTATATATATACATATATATAAATATATATATATATATATATATGAAAGCTTTTTTTTCTTTATATATATATATGAAAAGCTTTTTTTTCTCCATTTTCTTTATGATTAGTTTTATTGTTACTGTTTCATAGCAACCGCGTTTTGTTATAACAATGGTTTTCATATGAAATCACATCAGCGTAAATTTAAATTTTTATGGTATTTGGCAAACGAGTTTTGGCAACACGTTAGAATTGTTATTGCTTTTGAAATTTAAAAGAGATGGATAAAAATGAAGTTAGAATCGGGTGTGGGCCGCGGTAGTCCGATCGGTAAGTCGTCGGACTCGTAACCGGAGTGTCCCGGGCCGATCATATAGAGGGAGCCGAGCCGATCAAAGATCCACCGTCTTCATTAATGGTGGCTTGGGGACGTTAAAAATGTTCGTGGTCACAAAATTCTCCAAGTGAAACGATACATCTCGGGGGTGCTGGGCCAAGGGTTTGCTCGGCCCTTGGGCCTGGTTCAAAAATGAACAGAGCGCTCTTCTGGGCCCCATCCCGGTTAAACCACGAGTTGTGGTATGTACCGGGGAAACCCTGGAGTATGAAGTGAGTGAAAGTCAAAACCAACTGGAACCAAATGCGTACTGGAGAACAGGGACTCTGCATCCATTTTCATGAACCCCTCCCGGGCCTTCGGCGCCAAATGAAATGAAATTGGGTGTGATTTTACGGTGAGTATGGATTAAAAAAGGTTGTGTTTTTTAAAACAAATTACGTCTGTTTGAAATGCGTAATTGCAACCAAAGGCTTAAAAATGCTTTCCAAGTTCATCTAAATAGTACTTCGCACTTTAGAAAAACACGAGTTTACAAACCTCTTTTTTTTAACCGAGCGGGCTCGGTTCCCAGGTACTCTATAGTAAGTGTTTCAGTAATTTGCATATAACTCTGAATAAAGTTCACGTTCGTTGCAAAGATAAAAGTAATATATTTAGTGCCATTATTAATACTAAAGGCTAAACAATATTACATGTTGATGTATTATAAGTTCATGTAAACTCAGAGAGAGAGAGAGCGGATTTTCAATAGTTTCAAAAATCAGAGGGAAATCAGTTGGAGTATCAGTATCATGAAATATACTTTAAAAAGCGCATTTTTTAGTATTTTCAAACTATAATTGAAATTCGCAATACACCGCCAACTCCTTTATTCCAACCATGGACTGCAGTTTCGTGTTTACTGCAGTCCTGGGTTGGAAAAATAAACGAGATGGCGGTGTCTGCCTTAGCCCTTGCTTAGGGGCGGTAGCTTACTGCTTTATATTGAAATTATTCGTTTTCTATTGATGAAGACAGTTTAATCGTTTATTAATTTATTTCCATGAACGTAGAGAGAGTTGCAGAAAGTATTAGCCTGACTGATTATGAATTTAGAGATGGATGAAATATTCAGTCTATTGCGGAAATCAATACCTCTGTCATCTCATTTGTTTTGAGTTGGAGTTGGTAAACTTGCAGTTGCTTAATGTTATACTTTGCAACTTGACCCCAGATAGATACTTCGTACATGGCAGTATTTAAGGGGTGGGTTTTTAAGGTTCAAATCCCATTCGAAATTTTTCAAAACTATTCCAAAAAATCCTTTTTAATGCCCTTTTTTTGCTGAAAAATATAATTACAGTGAATTCTCACTTATGCGCCGGCCCAAGGGACCAACAGAAAAGGCGCGTAAATGAAAGACGTATAAGTGAACAAGCCTATTTAAAGGACTAAAACGCAACATAGTTTTTAATGAGAGAATGAAAAAATGTTTCTATTGAAAAGGGACATATTACTACGGTTTGGCAATTACTGTAACGCAACTACAATGATAAAGAGAAAACAAAAATTGTAGCCTACCTAATTACAAACTGTTCCCTTTAAAACGATCAAAAATAGATATTTGTCCCTCTCCGAACTCTAGTTCATGTGGGAAAAAAGGTCTTCTGTGAACAATAAAGGCGAAAGATTAAAGAGGAAAGTGAAGAAAAATGCTTTTTTTAAAGCAAATAAATAAAAATTTTTACATTTTACGGAAAATTCGCTGCATAAGTGAAATATATATCTTTAAAGCGACGCATAAACGAATAATACTATCATCATTTTGCTATGGAATGTGCTGGGACCATTTAGAATCGTCGTATAAATGAAAAAGGTGCGTAAATGAGGCGGTGTATAAGTGAGAGTTCACTATATCATTTATTAAATAGATTTCACGAGAAATGAGTTGGCAGTAGCCAAAGAGAAATGAAATTTCATTGAGAGAGACAATAGTTTCCGCTCGTGAAAGGCCAAGGGCATCTATCAGGTGTGGGGGATGCTAATTTCAGCAGCTTCGGTAAACTTTGAAGATTGCTTACATGTAATGTACTCATTGGTGTTTGTGTAATTATTTTAATTTTGCATTTTCATTCGTGAAAGTATTGCATTCTTTGTTTCTACTTGTTGTTCTCTCTTGTTGTGTTTGTTAACTTAATTGTTACAATTATTATTTAGCCATAAGAATTTCTTTGTCTTGAACAAATAAAACAGCACACTTACATTAAAAAGAAACTTTAGAATAGAAAAGTCCGAACTTCCGCTGGTTTCCCTTTTCTGACGAATGCAGGTTTCCTTATTGTTTCAGTTTAAATCCTGAATTTCTGCTGAACTTGAAGCCCAATATAATTTTCTGTTGCACCATCTGAAAGCTAGTGAAATGGGCTAGTTTTTAGTAGATTTGACCGGTTATAGTTCATACGGATGTTTTTGAACATATTGATTAAAAACTTGGGTAACATTTTAATTCTGAGTGTTTCCAAAGTTTCAAAGCTTGTAGCTCCCTGTAAATCGCAATTATTTTGATTTAAAAAAAAAAGTGTCATTTTGTAGGATTTAGGACACTGCTTCACATTGACGTAAAGCAGAAACGTAAAATTTTTTAAATGGTATTCCTATGGAAAGTACCCGGATTTTCGGTTTCTGCCTTCGGTTTCGGTCGCATTTTCCGCTGATGTGGAGCAGGGCCCTTAGTCTCTTCTTTGCAAATATATCTTTATTTTGTGTGTAAGTCTTACAGAAATTGGTCTTTTCTCAGAAATTTGTTTTTTGACCCATTTTTCTTATATATGCCATAACTCAGTTATGGTTAAGAATAGAATACGATAAAGGGTGGCTCCATGTTCCGCCTGTGCTATTCTATCACCCCCTTTCGTATGGCAAATTCGGTCAAATTCACACAGTATGCAAGCATATTTAATATTTGTGACTAAAATGCAAAAGAACTCAAGGTCTAAAGTGAATCTTTATATTTATTGCGTCCATTTTTTTAGAACTGTATCAATGACATATTCGATGAGAATATTGGAAGGAAGAAGTGCGGATATCTCGTTGACCTGCAGAACGGGAAGTTGAAATGAGTACAACCAGCAGTGTTCGGGATCTTCTTTCTTCTTGTACTGCATATTAAATCTGTAGATAAATAAAAATGAACAGTAAACAATAAACTATTGTGTAATTAAACTCGAGGTATTTTTGTGTTCCATTAACTTTTTTTTTCATGTGATCATCTCTAGAGGAAAATGAATAAAGAGTAAACAATAAACTATTGTTTAATTAAATTTGAGGCACTTCGTGTTCCGTTAACTATTTTTTATCTTCATTCATTTCGTTAACTCTCTTATTTTACTAATTTTCATCGTGAAAATAATCCTGGACATTTTTAAAATGCGTTTTTTTTTTTAAGAACTCATTACTTGGCAACAACTCCCAAACTTGTAAAAATATTTTCAAACAGTTTTTACGTGGCTTATGTTTCTTTATAAAAAATCAAAAATAACTATTTTTGAAGAATGTTTTAAGTAAAATTTCTTCCTGGAAACATTGCATTTTTTTTCTTTTGTATTTTTGATTTCTACATAATATAACATCACACTGAAAATATTTAGTACGCATTGAGAACACGTTTCGAAAGCCATAATTTTGAAAAAGTGTTCCAGCTGCATAAATGTATGCTGAAATATCCTTTAAATGCGTTCCGTGAAAAAAAATCTGGTTGTGGACACCACACTACTTCCTTTCACGTTTAGACTTCATAATAGATACATAAAGTGTTAAAATAGTTCCTTAGAGTGAGCAAAATAACAATTCACACATTTATACTCCAATTTTGTGGCGAATCAATGGGGGAAAATGGTTTACATTGATTAGACCCGGATCTGAAGGGGGTTGAGCATGCATGGAGAGGGTGACGCAATATTATTTCTGATTAGGCACTATAGTGATAATGAAAACGCATGTCGTCGCCCCCCTGAGTAGTCGACACCCCCGGGAGAGGGGGGAAAGCAGTGAGTGGCGCCGTTTACAAAAACACTCATAACTCGCTAACAGTTTGAGATAAATCACTGAAAAAAGTGGCAATCGACGCAAAAAATCAAGGACTTTAGAAATGCTAAATATATTTATAGTCCTATCTTCGTTGGTTTATGAGTAAAATTCCTTCTTCCGCAAACGAACAAATATTTTGAATAAAAAATGTTTTTTTTATTTTTTAAATATTTGAAGAATAAATAACATGCTAAAAATCCTTTAGTTCGCTTTTAGTTTTAAGTAGTTTTAAGTAGGCATTTTCGGTCGCTAATATAAGTCCCATGTGCCGTCAACACCTGACACATCTGGAATTGATCATTACAGTACCTGGCACGGTCAACCACGAGACTCACATATTTCTCCTGTGTGCCTAAATTTGGACGAGATTATTTTCGCGAGTTATTTAAAAGTGGTATTTTTTGTTAAGAATTGTGTTTTGTATACAAAAATAATTTGTTAAGCTTACATGGATAGTTGCTTTTTGATTGATTTGCAGCATTTGAATGTTTTTATTAGAACATTTGTGTAGTAACAGTGCTAATAATTTCCATTTAGTATTTGTTAACAAGCCAAAAGAAACTAGTTTGAACAAAATTCCAGAGACCAGAACTGATAATATAGGTAGTTTAGTAGATAATAGTCAAGGAGTTATTATAAAATAACATCGTAATTGTTATAAATCATACACCAGTGCTAACAACATAGCTCGAAAAGTCGATCAGCAAACTGCTGAAGAAGTACATAATTCTCGTGAATCTGAACACAACGATCTGCACACACTGCAGTTGGTGATAGTGAACTATCAGTATCTAGAAATTCATGTTTCATTCTACAAAGGACTCAAACTAAATCACTTACAATGCCATCGTTGTTGTAAATTTGGTGCATCAAAATTTCTGGGTGGAATAGGGGCATCTTTTTGATTCCGATACATTTTCTGATTATTTGGCTAGGTAAAATGTCATTAGAATCAGCTATTGCCTGAGGTACGGATGTTCTTTTAATGTTATTTAAATGCTTTACTCGGTCTGTTAATAGTTGGTTCAATACCATTGCAGTAACATGTGTGGTGTTTTTTTTCCCATCTAATGTTTCTTCTTTGTAATCGTCATTATCTACAGCTCCGTGGAGAAAAAGATGAGGATCACAAAGTATATTTGCTGCTATAGGGACCTTTTCAGATTTACTTTTCATTATAACAGCACTGGTGACTTGACTATCAATTCTCTTGAGGCCTGGATAACTAATACAATGTTCAAGCATATTAAGCATAGTAATGAGCAATTTTGATCTGCTGAAATTGCGAACATATTGTGCTAAAGATACATGCTTTGGAGTTAAATCACCACCTGTAATAAGATAGTATAAGTCCATCTATACTGATGAGCATCTCCTTCTTCCGTCTTCATTAACTATACGATCTTTGCCAATCAATTGTTTGAAAAAGGACTCCCACAGTGTTGGTAATTTAAAGTTTTTAAATTCTTCCGTAATAAGGGCATCGTCATGTACATACCCTTTCATATTAAAAGTATTATCTTTGAATTCTTCTTTCATATTTTCGACATCGAGTGATTTTTCTGAAATATTTCAAATGCTTTCTACAAGATCATTAGCTTTAATTTAAGCTTTGTAGACAATAGACGATCTTGCTTGATTGAAGGGTTCAGAAAATTAAACTTTTCTCCATAATATTGAGTGAGCAGTTTTTTACCACTCTGTTCTCTATGATGATATCTTCGGTTTCACATAGTTGATTTAGTCTTCCTGTGATAATGCTCACCTCAAAACACTTTATGCTTAAGTCTTCGTCTATTTCGTTCATAAGTCTAGAAAATGCAATATCGAGATCTGAATTGCAGAATATTATATTTGAAACGTTCTTGATTTGACACTCTGCCGCAACATTTTGTTCTCCGGTTCAGCTTTTCTTATCCTGCCTAAAATATGATAGTAAACAAGTCTTATGGTACAATATATCGGTTGAAAAAATGTCTTTCACCACCTGTTTAATTACTTAGCCTAATAGATACTTCATCTTGCCTATCACGACAAGTGTTAAGGAGTTTAGTAGCGCAGTCTATTTCGCAAACTCGGTAGGTTCTTTTAACTTTATTCTTTGTTTTGTTTTGGCAAAACAAGCATTTCCTATAGTCTGATTTTGGAACAGTTCTTCGGGTAAATAACGATGTCGAAGAAGAATAATAAATTAGATCATTGGGTTCAGATTCAAGAGAATTATCTACTTCTCCAGCAGTTTGCTGTTCGACTTTTCGAGCTATGTTGTTTGCACTGGTGTATGATTTATAACAATTACGATGCTATTTTATTATAACTCCTTGACTATTATCTACTAAACTACCTATATTATCAGTTCTGGTCCCTGGAATTTTGTTCAAACTAGTTTCTTTTGGCTTGTTAACAAATACTAAGTCTCTTATCTTGACAGTATAAACAAAGGTTCTGTTCAAAAACCTTAATCTTTTTTCCACTACTTACAGGGTAATCCATTAAAGTTCTTTTACAGAAAAAGCCATTTATATTTTTTCTTAGTAAATCAATTATTATTCAATAAAAATATACGAACCATAGTGTTGCTTGCAAAATGGAAATTATTAGCACTGTTACTACACAAATGTTCTAATAAAAACATTCAAATGCTGCAAATCAATCAAAAAGCAACTATCCATGTAAGGTTAACAAATTACTTTTGTATACAAAACACAATTCTTAACAAAAAAATACCACTTTTAAATAACTCGCTAAAATAATCTCGTCCAAACTTAGGCACACAGGAGGAATGTGTGAGTCTCGTGGTTGACCGTGCCAGGTACTGTCATGATCAATTCCAGATGTGTCAGGTGTTGACGGCACATGGGACTTATATTAGCGACCGAAAATGCCTACTTAAAACTACTTAAAACTAAAAGCGAACTAAAGGATTTTTAGCATGTTATTTATTCGTCAAATATTTAAAAAATAAAAACAAAAACATTTTTTATTCAAAATATTTGTCCGTTTACGAAAGAAGGAATTTACTCATAAACCAACGAAGATAGGACTGTAAATATGTTTAGCATTTCTAAAGCCCTTGTTTTTTTGCGTCGATTTCCACTTTTTTCAGTGTTTTATCTCAAACGGTTCGCGAATTATGAGTGTTTTTGTAAACTGCTTTCCCCCTCCCTTGGGGGTGTCGACCACTCAGGGGGGCGACGACATGCGTTTTCATTATCACTATAGTGCCTGTAACAATAATCAGAAATAATATTGCGTCATCCTCTCCATGCATGCTCAACCCCCTTCAGATCCCGGTCTATAAGGGGAATTGAGGATTTTTTAATATAAGTCATAACATAAAGCAAATTTCGAGACTTTTTTTATTTAAGCTATAAAAAGTTGTATGGATACATAGAAAGAGTATTCATGTTTTAAGGCAAAAATCCCAATTATGATTTAATACTCTTTAGCGTTAAAAAATAAAAATAAATAAATAAATAAATAATAATAATAATAATAATAATAATAATAATAATAATAATAATAATAATAATAATAATAATAATGCTATTAATAATATTAATAATATTAATATATATGTTAATATTAATATTAATAATAGTAATAATAATAATAATAATAATAATAATAATAATAATAATAATAATAATAATAATAATAATAATAATAATAATAATAATATTATTATTATTAATAATATTAATGCTATTAATAATATTAATAATATTAATATTAATGTTAATATTAATATTAATAATAGTAATAATAATAATAATAATAATAATAATAATAATAATAATAATAATAATAATAATAATAATAATAATAATAATAATAATAATAATAATAATAATAATAATAATAATAATAATAATAATAATAATAATAATAATGGGCCATTCCATTTGACGGAACGGGACATTCGAAGCAGCTTTCTTAGTACGTTTTGTTTCATAAATACAACTAAAATGAACTAAAAATATTCGTTTTGGTATCAATAGTAATTATTTGTGGTAGATATAATGCAGGATACTGAAATTTTGTAATTTTAAAGTATATTATTCGGAAATAGGCAATGAAATGCCTGTGACGGAATGGGACTCGCACAAAAGCAAAATTCTTTCCGAGTAAAGGAAACTGAAAAGTTCAACGAAACTAAATAAGTTTTCTCACTAATACTAACGGTAATAAACAACTATATCAAGTAATAAATGTGAATGCAGACAATAAAAAATAACTAACTAGTTTTAGTATTATTGCAAATTAATTTTAACGACAGAACAATTTTGATTTCACTTGAGCAGATATATAATTAAACATTTACTACCTGAACTATAAAAATTAACCTAAAGCAAGTAAAAATTCAATATACAATAGAATCGGTGAGTGCAAAAACATCAGTCACAAAAATGCGAAAATTCGTTTTTTTTTTTTGAGGAACAAACTGTTTGAGGCAAGATGCGTGTTGAGGTCAAAAATCACGTCAGTCAGGTTACTCATTCGAAAGATACGATGCCTGTTATTTGAACGTTGACTGTAGAAACAATTCTACAATTAAGACGTTTTTTCTCTCTCCTAAACAATTTGAAGTTCTTGACTGACGTTGTTTATGCACTCACCGATTGAATATCTTTCGCAAAAAAAAAAAAAAAACTATACAGTTTTTTCAATATTATAACATTTTCCAGAGACTAATAGTAGCTTAACAGTTAGATTTCTTTCATAGGGCAATATCTGAAAAGAGCTTTATATAATAAGCATAGTAAAATCATTCACAAGACACTACACTGATTGTACAATGAACTACACCTTTGTTGAATGGATTGTCACAATCAGTTCTGCTGTTTCTGAACAGAAGAGAAACGTTAACCTTCAGTACAGAAAACAATTATGATTCAATCAATTTTCTTATCACTCTACTTCATATTTTTTCTTTTACACTATTTTTTCCTCAACATAATGTTTCGTTTTGTACAATGTTACTCCTAACGAGAATACGGGGCTTTAGCCGTCCCGTATCAAGGTTCCCCGAGACGCGGAACAGTTTTTCAAAAAACGGAACAGTCCCTTGAAATCCGGGACTTCTGGCAACCCTGACGACGGGGGCGTTGTTATAACGCAGAGTTAGTGGTTACTGTTACGAACAGAGAATTTTGAAATTTTCGTCTGGCAACACTCTGTTTTCCTTTTCCCAAATTGTGGGGGAATGTAGGAGAGGAAAAGTCGGGATATTGTAACAAAAGCAACTATTCAACAAGAAAAACAAAGTGATACAAAGCACAGAAGAGTCAAACTGCGTGTAATTTAATCAGTTTGGACATGAATTATGAAACAAATGTTTTCAGTAAAATCCTTTCCTGCTTCTCTTGTGGTTCAATGTATCAGTTTCAACTATCTTTCTGTTGTTTGCTGAACAAACGTTTACGTTATTTTTCGTGTTCAGTGAGTATTAACGTTAGAGAATGAGGTTTATTTCAAGTTATAATGAGGCAACTTAGCATTAAAGCGCAGTGATCGGCGTTGAAATGGGTAAAAGTCACAACATGTTGGCTGAGGCTTTGATTTTCATGTTGCTTTTTGCGAGTGATATCAAGTCTCCAAAATCAGGTTTTCTGGTTGAATCTGCTGCTCCTACGCCTGACAGAGAGAGGGATTATTATCCATGCTACCGCGATTTTAATTGCGCATTAGGTAAGTGTATTAACCCTTTAACGGGCCCAAGCCGTTTTTTGCCAAAGTTGATATTTTACACTATAATTTGAGAAATAAAGCCCATTTATGACCCAAAACAGTATGTATTTTTTAATTTTATTGCTGTGGCTACTGCTTTTAACCACCTCCCAATACAAGCAATGACATTTTACTGACTTATTTAATAGAAAAAATGTAAAATACAAATAATTTCGCTAGTAAATGCGCATTTTGGTAAAACTATTCGTTATTAGTCATTTCAAAATTAAAAAAAATAATTAATTACACATGAAATAAGTACCGAAAAAATCAATACAATATAGATTCTAAAAATACATTTAGTTTTCCTGGTCGAACAACATGAAACATAGATAGGACATGAGCTAATATTCAGAAAAGTGCCAATTTGAGTCCCAAGTGAATTTTCACTGGTATTTCAATAACTAGTTAAAAAAATAATTTTCCCCAGAAAGAAGACAAGGTTCTGCTTTCATTTCATCTAATAACATCAGAAAAAAAATTTTTTTTTCTTCAGAAAATATTGTTTTTATACATCAAAAATCAGATCGGTAACGTGTCCCCATTAGTAAAGCTTAGCATGCAAACAGGTCATGCGCAATTTCTATCTTCCAAAAAAAACGCACTTGCACGAAAAACGATTCTATTTTTACCCCTTTGTTAATATTTTACTTCATTTTTGTTTAAATCGATTTCTGATTTTCTAGCCGATGCGAAATAAGCGTGTCCCAAGTTCCGCCGTCAGAGTGGTAACAATAACTTCCGATCTATGTTTAGGCTCCCAAAATTATTTCCTGCACCTATACCACGTGATACTGAGTACCTGGTGGGATGTTTTATCGAATCGTAATTAAAAATTAGCATTTCTGCATCTAAAATTTTATGTAAGATTTTTTAAAGTGATTTTATAAAATGTGTATCATTTGAGTCATCAGATCGGTAACAGGCTCTAAAATGTGCAGTTTTTATTATTTTAAAAATTATTTTATACATAAGTATAGTCCTTTATTACAAGTGAAAAAACCACGTGTTTGATTTTGGTTTAGTGCGATCGACTCGGAAATAAAAAAAAAAAACTTTGTCAGTTTGTCAGATCGGTAACAGTCAGAGCGGTAACATTGAAAAACAGCGAATATGTTACAGAACTAACTCACACGTTTCAGAATTATAAAAGCAAAAATCATAGGTTTTAGCCATATATTGAATATTTTTGTTCTTAAAAAATGAAAAGCAATGAGTTTTTAGTACAATTGCTTCATTTGTGGTTTGTATGACCTTACAATAGAAGTTAGTAAAATAAGAAAAAGTGACACTGCAGAAATTAAGTTAATTAATTATTATTATTTTATTTATTTATTTATTTTTTGGTGCTTCAATTTCTCATAACTTCGCTAAATAACTAGATAATAACTAGCATGCTAAATTTGAATTTCTGATCAAGAAATTAAATTTCCTGCAACTAATTAAAGAGAAGCAAGCAGCAGAGTTGTGTGTTGAAAAAGTTGAAGTTGTGTGTTGTTTCAAAACAAAACAAATGTTTTATTAGCTTGGATTTGGTAATCTCATAATTTATTTCATCGAAAAACCTTATCGCTCATTTTTATTTCCAAGAAATGCTTTTTTATAATGAAATTTGACTTTTTATCCTAATATATATATATTTTAATATAATTATCTTAATTCTATGTTAAAAATGCAAGGAAATGATATCATATTTAGAGATGTTAACGAAGACTGAAAGCATAAACTCAAATATGTAACTCATATTAACATCAGATCTGTAACATTCATCAGATCTGTAACGGCTTAAAAGTGAGTAATCTAAGAAGGGGGTAAATAACTTCCTTGACCTCCCCCCTTTCATTTTCTTGCATTTAGACCCAATTTAGACTTAAAATCCAATATTAGTTTTTTTCTGCAAAAAAAATTTTTTTCCAGAAAACTCCAACTTCAAATTGGCACTTTTCTAAATATTGGCTCACATTTCATGTTGTACATTTCATGTACTTTTGTATGTTTTCAGTTCTAGCTTGGTGGTAACATATTTACCACCGCCTTAAAAAGGGTTAAGATAATACTTTTAGAAATCCTTAAAAGAACAGTTCTGGTATTTACGAACTGCTTTGCCTTTTTGGAAATGAGTTTCTTAAATTGTTCCATTGAGATGTCTTAGTTTTAAAAAACTACGTAGCTCAACTCAGAAGCGCCGACCTGCTAAAACCATTGAGGGGGGGGGGGACGTCTTTAGGAGTCAAATGGTATGAGGTCCTCCCCTTCTGGAAAAGAGAGAATTCTGGGGCCCTCCCTGGAAAAAAATTTAAGTTTTGTGCCTTTCAAAAAATTTTTTTTACAAATAATGGTACTTACGTATTAACTCCACGACAATTACAGATTTGGCGGTTAAAATGTATTTGGCAGGGGTTTTTTTGCAGTTAATATTAATGTGCAAACAGTTATCTAATACCTCAAAAAAAAAAAAATTAAAAAAAAAAAAAAAAAACAGACAAATAAACATCCAAATTTGTAGCTGCAGTGGAGTTAATATGTAAGTACCCAAATAAGTTACACAAACTAGTACATATGTGACGTGGAGTGTACAAAGTACCAAATCTAAAAATTGGTATACAAACTATATATATAGTTCAACCGAACCATTTCACTTCCATTAGTCTTAAGGGACATTTTTACAGCTCTATTTTGTGGTGTTTCTTGCAGTGGACTAGTATTTGTTTGTGGCTCTGAATCTAAAACCAATTTTTTGAAGTCCACAGAACTTCCCTTTCATATTTGATGCTTTCAAATTTGAAATCTGATCTGGATGGTGTGGTTAAGGGTTCGAACCCCGGCTTGGGCATGGACGTACTTTTTCTCTCCTGTCCTTGTCCTTTCTGCGGGTGAACGTGCTCTTGAGCTGTGAATGACCCTATAACAAGTCACCCTATATAAACGAGTCCCTGTGGCACATATGTCTACTGCGGAAGTCGGACTGCCCAAAAAAAGGACACTGCAGTTGGAAAAGTAAAGCAGTACACCCCAAATTGCTAGCCTGGCTGGCAGAAGGCAGCTACAACAACGACAACAAGTTATCTCTCTCCAGATTTACGTTTTATTCACCATTGTATCACTTCTTTTACGCCATAGTAACCAGGAGCACCAATAACGTGTTTCCAAATACGTGACACACGGCTTGGTCCAAAGCTGTCTTGGAACCAAAATGCCGGAGAGGTCGGCATGTCCTCTATAGGGGCTCTACTCATTACCACTTAGTACCCCAGACCAGCGGTTCCCCAACTTTTTCGCCACGGAATTCTTAGTGCTTTCAATTTACTTCAAAGAACCCCATCCTTGTTAATGACTAAACGAAATTATTTAAACGATCTGAAAGTCAAATGCTGATTATTCGCTATCATTATTTCTATATAAAAGAAAGTTGAGGGGGAAATTGAAGCTAGGGTTCCACGGAACACACTTTGGGAACCGCTGCTCTAGACGCCGAGGATTCAGATACAAATCTAGTCCGGTTGCGTCCATTGCCTGCTTAATTTACCATCCCAAAAGCAGCTGATCAAATGCAGATCTAGACAAAAACCCGTATGGGGTGGAGGGTGGGGATTTAGCGTTACCCAGGCCACACCAAGAGGAGGCGTCCACTGTTATCGCCCGGTAGGGGTGGGATTAGACGTTCGGATCGCAGACTGTTGAAAAAACTTAAGAAAAACACGTTGAAGAACAATGATATATCTCTCTTTTACGAGATTACATTGAATAAATAAAAAAAATTTTATTGGTAATTAAAAACTCACCAAACTTTTTAAAACTTAAACAGTAGAAGTAGAAGTTGCATTAATTATACACACAAAAAAAATAAACATTTGTAAAAATCATTGAGTATAGCCCAAAAGTAGAAATTTCCCTCACTCTGAAAAACGGATATGAAGTTAGAGAGAATATGCTTTCCATCTTTTTTTAATACGCATTTATTAGTTTCACTTGTAGGTTTGTTAGTATGTATGTAACTTTGAATAAAAGATAAAATTCACGTTATTTACAAAGACAAAAGTAATATTTTTAATACTATTATTAATGCTAAAGGCTAAACTATATTACATGTTGATGTATTACAAGTGTTTCAGTTGTTTGTACGTAACTCTGAATAAAAGATAAAATTCACGTTATTTACAAAGACAAAAGTAATATTTTTAATACTATTATTAATGCTAAAGGCTAAACTATATTACATGTTGATGTATTACAAGTGTTTCAGTTGTTTGTACGTAACTCTGAATAAAAGATAAAAGTCTCGTTCTTTGCAAATTTAAAAGTAATATATTTAATACTATT
>JAXGGA010008900.1:0-54225 GCA_038373865.1 Uloborus plumipes
TTTTTTTTTTGTTTAAAAAGCTGGATTTAAATGAAAAGTGGTTCCTACCACTCTAAGCATGCTAATCTAACAGGAATCAGGTTTGAATCAAATTGAAAAGAGAGAAATTCATAGAAAACTTCTTTTATTATAAAACATCAACTGAACTGCAGACTGAGCTTTTCATGTTCCAAGTAGAGCTTCCTACTACTAATTTACAATACAAAAATAGTAATGTCGTCTTTTCTTGTACGAGCAGTACAAAGCAAAACAAAACAAGAAAACTTTTAATTTGTGAAATTAATTTAAGAATAACTCAGTAAGCTGAAAATGTTGTGTAATACTAAGAACATTAAAATAAAAACAACCAAAATAAAAATAAACGTTAATTAATGAAATCAATTTAAGGATGCCACAGTAAGCTGAAAATATTGTGTAACGCTAAGAATTAAGAATATTAAAACATATGGAGAAAAGTATAAAACTCTACGCATTTATTATGCATTTAATCCAAAAACTTCAATATGTGTGCCAGCCGAAGCTTCGGCCGAAGCTTCGGCTGGCACACGAAGGCAGAATGGCCGAAGCTTCGGCCATTAGTTGGCCGAAGCTTCGGTATTCGGCGCTTCGGCCAAATGCCGCTTCGTTCCATCTCTAATTTCCATGTCAACATAAGAGGTTAAACTTACTTTTCAGCAGCAGCTCTGATTG
Source organism: Uloborus plumipes (assembly GCA_038373865.1). Taxonomy (NCBI): domain Eukaryota; kingdom Metazoa; phylum Arthropoda; class Arachnida; order Araneae; family Uloboridae; genus Uloborus; species Uloborus plumipes. The sequence continues at coordinate 691 of JAXGGA010008900.1, forward strand.
TTATCTGACGTTTGAGACATTTATCCACAGCTTCATACAATGTTTCAGCACTGTAGTTGCGGTAGGCACGTGCCCCAAGCTTACGAACGTATTGTCGTGGCATTTCAAGTCATTAAACTGCGAAAAAATACAAAAAACATGATGTTCTAAAGTAACCCCATGGCCATGTTCAGAATTCCCCATGTATCAAAGTTACCCCTTTAACTTGTGTTGTTTTATGTTTTAATTCATAGTAAATCGTAGAATTGAGTTATAGAAATAAAAAAAAGACAAAATCATCTTAAATAGTTGTGTAATCAGAAAATAACTCACCCAAATTCAACAGGTTGCTCAGTTGGTGGCACCAGAAGAGGTTACGACAACAAACTGAAAACAGCTGATATCACTGATAACACATAAATCAGTGTTGCGAAAAATATTTTTCTGTTTCAATCGATTGGCGATGTCAGCGCACTCTGATAAGTAATTCTTGAAACTTCGACACCACCAGGGTGTCGCTAGTTGTAAAAGTAAGCCCGCCAGAACGGTTCAAAAATAAAAAACAGGTTTTTATAAAGTTACCCCGTCAGTCTAAAGTAACCCCGGTTTACGGTACTTTGTTAATGAGTAACTAAAAATAGGTGTTTCTTACAAACTTAGGGCCCTGACTCCACATTGACGTAAAGCAGCCGGATTTTCGGTTTCTGCTTTCGGTTTCGTTTGCCTTTTCCGCTGATGTGGAGCAGAGGGCCCTTAGAGTGCAATTGAAGTGCTTTGAATAATTTAAAAATAATTTTCATTGTTTTAGAGTCCTTCAAAATGAAACTGAATTGCAAAAACCAAAAAAGAAAGAAACTATCTGAATGCTTCTAACACTAGTATTGATGTTTCTTATGTAAAATGACCCCTTGGATTTGAATATGACCACCGTTCCCCTCCCTCCTGCCATTAGGTCCCATATTTTGGAAAGGGCGCCCCAGATGAATTCAGTTTTCGACATTTTCATTATTATTTTTGTTTAGATGGATATACTTAATTACTCTATTTAAATATCTAAAACGAGTTGAAAGCATATTTCGTAAAACTACAGCATATAAAATTCAAATGCCAGCTGATGCTTAAGCGCCAATTCTGAATCAATTAATATAATAAGTGCCGTAACCATATAAATGGAAATTTTCTGTTTCCAAAATTTCTAAACTTATATGTTTCCGTTTTTTCATGGAACATATACGTGTTTGAAGCTTTACGGAAATGTTCTGTTAAAATCAGAATAATTCTTTCTGAAAATTCAGTTCTTTTAAATTTGTGACAGACGCAGCAAAAACAAAAACGGAGAAAAACCGTTTTCGTCGCTCCAACTCGGCGATTCACGTAATATTTCCGTTTTTTTAAGGAAAAAATACGTTTTGAAGCGATAACGGAAATTCTCTGTTAAAATCAGTAAAAAAAGTCCTGAAAATTCAGGTTTTTTTAAACAGTGTAACACAAGTCTTTCTTGGTGTTGTTGGGATTTTTTTTCCGCCAGTGTATTAAGCAATGTTCTTTTGCTTTTAAAGGGAAATTTTACACTATGTCAGATGGTCTGGCTATGGGTAACCCATTAAGCCCCATTCTTAGTGATACTTACATGCATTATTTTGAGGTTAAGTTGTTCCAAAAATTACAGTTTCAATTTTATGTTAGATATGTTGAAGACTGTTTTGTTCTAATGAACCATAACCAGTTTCAAAATGACGATGTTTTATCCGTTTTAAATTCTATAGATCCTCATATTCAATTCTCTTGTGAGAAAGAACAGGATAATTGCATTCCCTTTCTTGATGTTCTAGTTTCTCGTACAGAATTCGGCTTTGAAACTACCGTTTATCGCAAACCTTTTGCTGTCTCGTTACCTCCTCATCGACTTTCATCTCACCCTCCTAGTCAAAAATATGCTGCATTTAATTCTTTTGTTCAGCGTGCTATTAATCTTTGTTCTTCACCGGAACTTCTTAAAGCAGAACTCAACTATCTTAAAGCTGTGGCTCTTGATAGAAACTATCCTCATACTTTGATTGATTCCATTTTTAAAAAAACTTTCTAACAAATCCGAAACAACTTTTGTTAAGAGAACTTTCATTAGAAAGAATTTGGTTGTTTTACCATTCTTTCCCTCTGTGAGTTATCAGGTTGCTAAGATTCTCAAACGTTTCAATTTCCAGGTGGTATACTCTCCCAGTGGCGTATCCAGGAATTGATTTTGGGGGGTGCACATCGAACATCGACACTGTGATGAGAAAGGAAAAAAAATCAAGAAATATGGTGAAACTTTAAAAACGCAGTATTTCGATTTAATTTTTTCTATTGAACGTTGCTCAAAGATTTTTTTTTTTTTTTCACAAAAATGAATATCATGCAAGAACAATAAACATATTACGAAAAAAAATCTCAAGCCAAAAGCATTTAAGTCTTCATCGGAAAATTGATAGATCATTTATAATTAAAAAAAAAAATAGTGGCATGATAAAAAATGAAGGTCCGAGAGTACCAAAATGAAATTTTTTGTACATTTTGGTTTTTATGAAGTTTTATTGGATGATTATTTTTGTTTCATCAAAGATAAGATTTTTCTTAGCTTATATGCACTCATTTTCTCATGCATATTCTACAAAATGTCCATTTAAACGTCCTTCAGATGTTGGGGAACGTGGGGGTAAGATTTAAATAACGGGGCAAATTGGAATGTTAAAACATTTTAACTCTTCTGCGCCATCCACCTAGCAATATACTAACTATATTCTTAAACCTATAGTCGATTGGACGATTGCGATTCAAATATAAATAGACCTAAAAATCAAAGGGAATATATACAACTCATTTTCAAAATTTCATACACATATTGTAATATTTTGCACTTTCTGGAAAATTGTTTTTGTTTTTCAGCTATTACTTACTCCTTTTTTTTAATCCCAGATGTGCTCATTGATTAATTCATTCATTCGCATTCCTTCATTAATATTTCAACTTGTTTATTTATTCATTTCTAATAAAACTTTTAATAATAAAATAAAAACTTTCATTTCATCCCATGAGAAAAGAAAGTAGAAACTGATCTCTTTTTCTCCAAGGTAAAAATTTACTGCTGAAATGAGTAGTAATGTTTCAATGGAAGTATTCATGTAAAAAACAAATTTTTTTTTTTTTTTTTTTACTGTGCGATAAGTTTTTAAACAAAAATCCAATTTGTCACATTCCGAAAAAAAAAAAAAAAAAATAATAATAATAAGCTGGTGTTTTGTTGATTTTTTCTTTACGATGTAAAATAATAACATGACAATTTGTTCAAAATAATCTTCTAAAAAAGAGAAAATAAGAGGAGGAGCAATGCTTAAACACATTTTAAATCATTTAAATAATCTGCAATTAATGGGAAGCTTAAACGTCTAACAATGTTTGTGAGAGGCGCGGGTACATCGCTCATTTTCCTCTTACATTTCCACAATTACAGAATAACAATTAGTTTTGCTTCTTATTGTCGAAAACAGAAAATAATATGATAATATTTCAGTGTCCATAAAGTATTTTTCATTGAAAAAACCTGAAGCATATTTACATGAAGGTTACATGTTTTTTCAAAATTCGGTGCCACCATTTTTTATAGTCTTACAAAATCTTGGGGGGTGCATTGGTCCCTTGGCACCCCCCCTGGATACGCCACTGTACTCTCCTATGAATAAACTATGTTTCTCTTCTCTTAAAGATCCCATTCATCCTCTTAAGAGTTGTGGTATTTATAAAATTAATTGCATTTGCAATTTCTCCTATATAGGACAGACGCGACGGGCTTTGAAATTCCGCTTAAAAGAACATCAGAATTACGTGAAAAAGCAGCAATTAAATAAGTCTAGTATTGCGCAAGATTGTTGGGATAGGAATCACTTTCGATTTTAATTCCTTTCAAATTGTCAAAAAATGCCCCAACCCATCAGATCTTGATTTTTGGGAATCCTTCCACATTTTGAAAAACAGTTCTGACTTAGTTAACGATATAAATGATATTCCTTATTTTTCTGCTGTTTGGCGTCCATTTGTATAAATTATAATTGTTAGCCTTTTGGCTTTTCGTGTTGCTAATTTTTACATTTCAATTTTTTGCTCACATTTTTTGATTAATTTAAAATTTTATTTCATTCTGTTTTCTTTCTGCTGTTTTTCGGTACATATTTTTTTCCCTATTTGCAAATTTATTGCTAATTTATTCATAAGTGGTTTCATTTTTTGACAATGTTTATGATCTATGGGATCTTTTGGAAATTTATTTCTTAACGGTTTTTTCTTGATAGTTTCATGTAATAAATTTCGGCTCTAAGCATTGTCTTGTTTGTTTTGTTAATATCCAGTTCTTGCTATTTATACTGTCTTTTGTTCGAAAGTGTTGCTTTTATCGGATGACTCTTCATCCTAAAGCTCACACCTCTTGCATTAAAAAAGAGGCTCCTTCTAGCCTCGAAACACGTGTCTGCAGTATACCTGCATAATTGTGCATCTCTAACGTTGGAATAAACTTCAGGGGCCTCAACGGCGCAATGGGTCTGCCCGTCAGTTTGTAGTCTCAAGAGGCGCGGGTTCGATTCCCGCCTTTGCCCTGGGTGTAACTTCCTTCTCTGTGATGTAAATTCTTTACTTCGATAAAAAAAAAATCTGTATTGTACTATCTGTGGAGGCAAGGCGCATAGTACGCAGTCCTCATGTGTGTCGAAGTTTATTGACTTCTAGAATAGAATAGAATAAACTTCACATCTATCGCACAAAGGTATTTCTTTTCTTCTTTATATTAAGATTATTTCTTTTTTTTTTTATCACACGAAGAAATTAAACAATTTGCTGTAAAGGCTTTTTTTTCCCTTTTGCAGAAACGGAATACCGTTTAATCACCACCCAGCCGGACTTCTAGAACATTTTCTTTAAGAGTAGGTTGGGGACGTTTGAAATTAAACTAGAGGCGCATTGGAGAACAGAACAGGGCACGCTCGTTCATGGAATCATTTCTTTGTAACAACTGGGTGGTGGAAGGGAGGTAAAATGTCAAGAGGAAAAATGGTATCATATTCAACTCCATATTTAAATACTAATTGTAACGAAGGTACAGTGCCATGTCTGAGCTGATTAACGCCTGAAATGAATAAGCATCTCGCCCTTTATGATTCCATTCTACAACCAAAATGTTGTCTGAATACTTGCATTACTTCTTGACATACATCACTCACATAATGAAAAATAAAAAGTTCAATTACTTTGCTTCCTTGATTCTGTGGCGTATCGTCTGAACGCTTCCTATGGGCCAATTTTTTATTTTATTTCGCCTGAACCTTCTTCAGACATAGTAATCACGCTGTGCTGAAAACGTTGCATTACATTCTTGTATGTAAAAACCCCCTTGGAAGAACTAGCGGCAAAAACCAATCACCACTGAATCACATATTGGTACATGTATGTACCAAATTTCTTTCTAAAATGGGTCACGCAGATACACACTTACAAATTTTTCTTTAAAAAGATAAACGGTAAAATCGAATTCAGCATACGTCAGGACGTGTAAATTCTTCCAAATTGAAAAATTTTCACTGAACCAATATACAGCACTTCTGTAGGAATGTTTGAGTATGGGGAATTTTTTTTCAAAAAATGTTTAGCAGGTGCCCTAGGAAGTATTTTGGACTCGGGTGGACATCCGCCACCTGGTGCATTTTTTTGCTATGACGTCATCAAAGATGGCCGCCGCTCGATCCTATAAATGCTCATATCTATGTTGATACTTACCGATTTGCATGAAAATTGCAATTTTTTTACTAATTTGTCTGTTGCTTATTTGTCTTTAAGCTTCACTGTTAGAAATTTACTCGAAAAATAAAATTGAAAATCAATTTATTTATTTATTTTTATTTTCAACTACCATGATTTAACACCATAAAAAATGGTATTAACACTTTTATTTGTGCGAGAAACTGCTAACTTTCCTCTGCTTGCATGCCAAAAGATACAACTGTATTACAAATCAGTAAAACGTCCTGCTGTCCAAGCGATAGCAACGAAAATTTAAATTTATTTAAAATAGATATGAATGAGAAAAAATACGAAAATTCCGACGTGTTGTAGCAGTTAAGGAGAATTACTTGATCTCTTTTTCACAGTTCCGATTTTGTTGTTGATGATGATTTTTCTACTCTAAAAAAACATTCGAAGAACCGCTTTTACTATCCTGTAGTGCTAAAGGTACAATGTGCAAAAATATTGTCTCAATTAATGGCGCGTGCACTCGTTGCACTAGAAAGTGGCAAATTCTCAAAGTCAATATTCTTCACATGAGCATACAGCTATAATCTTAGTTCATTTAAAAATTTACAGAATGAGCCTTTTCGTATTACCTGCACTACGTATTCTTTTGCTGATTCACGAATTTGTTCTACATATTCCAGTCGGATGATAGGCCAAATTTCTCCAAATATTTCGTAAAAACATAATGAAGAACTGTTTTTTTAGGGTAAAATGTACTCCAGTAATTTGATCCAGATAGTGCGTGGATGGTTGGAAGGTTTTCATCTGTGTTTCGGTGAGTATTATGAGCAGACAAAAGTCGCATAGAATCCATAACTCCGCAGTGTACCCCTAAAGTTCCCCTGCTTCCTCTGCTGTCAAGCAAATTATTATGATGCCCAATTCCTGATAATGCCTAAAAGTTGTTGATTATGATAGGCATAGTAGCATCTTGAGAGATTTTAATGACATGTATAAAAATACTGCTACCTTGTTTCTACGCTTTCGGACTCTTTAGGGGAAAATTTGCTCTAATTGTAAAAACTATTATAGACTCTTCCACAGCTCTTTGTGATACTCCCAATATATGATTTAAACAATAATAATAAAAAGAAGCAGTTATTACTTCGTCAAGGGTTTGTTTTTATTTGTCATAGCCTTTCGTACAAAAAAGTTCACTATATAACAGGAGTTTTCATCAGACAAGGTTTCTTCTCTTGTGTTGCCAAAAGATTTTTCTAGCTCTTTTTACAATGCACCTATTTGTAATCTTAACATAAACTCTTGTTCATTTAACAATGAACAGTTTTCAGATGGTTCATACTGAAAGAGCTCTTCCACGACAGAGGAACGAAATAAAAGTTTTTGTATCATGATGTGAGGCTGACTGTTTGACTTCTTTTTACTAGCCTTTTCCCTTGTATCATGTTAAGCACAGTCACCAGTATTAAGTAAAGTTTTATGTATTTTTCATTGTGTCTTGTGAAGCAACTAACACATAATTTTTTTTTTAATACTGGTGACTGTGCTTAACTCGATACAAGGGAAAAAGAGTCAAGATCGCTTAAGCTCCATTCTTAAAGCCATATTGCCAGTATTTCCTTGCATCAAAGCACAAAATGCTTGTACTACAAAAAGGAAAGCTAGTAAAATTTGTCAAAAAATCTAAATTAATACTTTTTATTTTTAGATTTTTAAATTCTAACTATGTGGGAAAGATGGTTTATAATATACAGATTCATGAAAAAATAAAATAAAAAAATTTAATTTTAAGTAAAGAACTGACACAAGAGGGATGAATTTTAGAAATTGAGGCTTTTTTTTGTCAAAAAATCGAAATTAATCAATTACTTTTATTTTTAGCTTTTTAAGTTCCACCTATGTGGGTAAGATGTTCCATAATATGCAGATTAATTTAAACTAAAACAAAAAGCTGAATTTCAAGTCACGAGCTTTTGCAAGGAAGTCGAACTCCAGGAATTTAAGGCTTTTTTAACAAAAATGAAAAGTTAATAAAAAGAAAAATTTTAATATAATTTCAGAGCCTACCTTTTCAGAAAATATATTTTAAGGAACATCGACGAAGCAGAAGGGATTTAAAAAGAAAAAAACAAGGTTAGCTGCACTGCCGCAAGCGTTGTTAGATTTTGTTAGTAAAACCTTTTAATTGTAAAGGTCATGATGCTTTTTACCAAAGTAAAAGAAGCATTTTAATTCAAAGAAATATTTATTAGAACGATTTAAATCATACTAGATGATGACAAGAAAATATCTACATACATTAAAACTTTCTGAACTTAAAATACAGTCGGAATTACAGAGACAGACAGTAATCACTCTTCGTGTTGAAGACTGGCATGAGCCTTCGCGACTTCAGACGATTTCTTATAAATCCGTCTTATGGGGTTCACGCACAGCAGCAAAGGCTTCTGTAACAACTTCTATTATTCTTTCTGTAGCTTGAGTGTGGCAAGGAAAATTAAAAATAACCGGTAGAATAATTTTCTTAATGATTGCTGGGTTTCCTATTGCTTCTAAAAGTATGGTGTCGCTAAAACACTCAGTCAGTGGAGGCTCTGTTACATTTTCCACCAAATCGACATGAATCTGTCGCGTAAAAGTCAAAGTTTGGCAAATTGAAAATTCGGATGTTCATATCCGCTGCAGTCGTCGAAATACAAGCAGTATGTTTATCTTTACGTGCTTTTAGGATTCTTTGAAGCGCTAATTGCTTTATGTGATATCTGTCGTCAGCTAGCATTGATATCAAGACATTTTCTGAGTGACCGAAATACTCGTTTCCTATAAGAACAGGGTCAATTACTTCTTTCAAATCATTCGACAAATATCGCGAAAGATTGTTTGATGTAAATGTTGCGCACCATAGGTTACAGAATGTTTTGTTTTGATGGCAACCACATGGGAGCATACACTTTGAAAGTGAATATCGTTACTGTAACGAATGTCTCAAATGGATCCTCATAAGCTATATAGAGTCTAATAATTGTATTTGGGTGATTCTACAAAAATGGGCAAATTTGTGTTCCATACTGATTGCTCTTTTTGTTTTTAATTTAATAAAAAACTATTTTGGGAATATTTTTATGCGTCTTTTGTTCTATAATTTTCGTTATCAACAATGTAAATATTTAATTATTATTCATTTTAAAAAAAGGATATTCGATTGAAATGTCATCCACATGCCCTGTCCCATAGGTGCAATTTTCACAATCAATGGAATATAGATTTTAAAAAATTAAGTGATTTTTTTTTTCAAGAGTTTTTTATTTATAAATATGAATGTGTGCAAGATGTAAATCACAAAAAAAGCAAAATAATATGAAAATAATATCTCTAAAAGTTAATCTAAACTTTGTCCCAGCGATTATCAGTCATCCACATGTCTAAAAAGTATAGATATTTTTCTCTGAAATGTTTTATTTCAAAATCTGGCAACACATCTTAAAATAAAGCATGGAACTTGGTTATTCCTGGCTGAGGATTAAATTTGCTGTTCTGCAATTACTTTTTGATAAAAAGCAAGCTAAACTCAACTTTCAAGGCAAGTGTTTTTTATCTTTGTCATTAACATGCCCCACAGAATGCATGTAAAATGTACATGTAAATAAATTTTGAAAATGAATAATCCTAAGGCTTACATTTGTGGGTTCTAATTCGAAGTGAAGCCGAAAAATATTCAGATATGACTTTTGGAGAACACAATTACTTGTGATTTGTCATTCACATGCCCCAATATAAGACACGTGGATAAATCAAAAGCCAAACTATGACAGTATAATGTTTAAAAATTATGTCTAACAGTTTACTAGTTAAAAAATTTCATTAATATACCTATTGTGTTTGTGTTATTCACATACTTACTGTGTTATATTCACATACCCATTGTGTCATCCACATGTCCTTTTTATCATTCACATATGCCTTCAAAAAAATAAAAATCCAAAAATACAATAAAATACAAACATTTAAGCTCTGCTGATATTCTGTTTTAATTATGTAACTTATCAAGTGCTTTGCTGATTTTTTTCAGATTTTTAATTTTAAATTAATTTTTTGAAATCTACATGTTGGAAATATTCCCATTTTTGTAGAATCACCCATTTGCAGTTGTAAGCCATCTTTTGAGTGGCAAAAATTTCCGGGGTTTCTCTTAGACAAACTTTCGCTGCCATATCCGGAGTTGATGGCTTCAGATTTCCATTAAGTATCGCTGATCAGTGCAAGTTATAGGTACGCTTGTAACTACAGGCAGCTTCTCGCATCCCGCCAACAATTTTCCTGTTTTGCCAGTGAAGCTTTTGGGCGCAGTCGTAGTTCCATCAGCATGAGTAAAAAGATGGCGCAAAGGAAGCTCCTTCGTGTGTAATTGTGGGCGTGGCGGGTGAGAAAAGAGGAATAGCGCTGGGTGATGGCATTTACATAAAACTAGACATTTTGCTCAGTCTGTGGTTCCATAACCTGAACAAAAAAGATTAAAGTTCGAGTAGTTATTTATTTATTCATTATTGTTATTTTGCTTATTTATCTTTTAAAACAGCCAAATTATTTTGTATGCGTTTGTACTTTTAAATAACCAAGAGACATTTTATTTATTTCAATATATTTTAATTTCAAACATAATATTGACACATGTTTCCTTTTACATATGCACTAATTTATGAATTATCCCAACTTTCACACATCGTGGAGTAGAATGGAAGTACCAAAACTCGCTCACAAAAGTTTAAAAAGACAAAATAGACATTTAATTTATACATATGAATGTGTACATAAAATGCGTAAAAAATTTTATCAAAGAAATTGAATAGCTCAGTTTTAGGATCTTCTCTTTTCTAATTAATCCGCATGGTACAAAATAAATTACAATGACAAAAATGCTACATTTTGGTTATTTAAGTTTCTTAAGATCTGAAGCGGGAGAAAATGTCGTTGAAAAATGTCACTTGAATGATTTGTCAAAAAACAGCTTTTAAACATTTTGTCCAGGGGTCTGGCTTTCCCCGCACTGCAGAAAATGAGCTGTGATTTTACAGTCTACTACTGTAATTTTTTTTTATACAGAAGCCGTAAGCTTTGACACGCATGAGGAATGCGTACTATGCGCCCTTGCCTCCTGACAAACACAGGACATATTTACGGCACAGAGAGGTTGGACTAACAACCATGGGCAGGGCGGGACTCGAACCCACGATAAGGAGAATTCTCTACCTCTAGGCCACCGTGGCTCCTACTGTAAAATTAGCTGTATTTTTCTGCAAAAACATCTATTTTTTACAGTGCAGCGTGAACTCTTAAATGTGACTTGAAATGCGAAGCGGTAGAAAAAGCCTTTGAACAGAGCTCACACGAATGGGGCTCCTCCCCAGTGTGGACCCCCGAATGTACCATTAAATCGTAACGGGCAAAAGCCTTTGAACAGAGTTCACACGGAGTTTCTCGCCAGTGTGGAGTCTGGAATGTTTCTTCAAATAGAAAGGACGAGAAAAAGCCTTTGAACAGAGTCCACACGTAAAGGGTTTCTCGTCAGTATGGAGGCTCGAATGTCTCTTCAAATCCCAAGAACGGAAAAATGCCTTTGAGCAGAGCTCACACGAGTAGGGTTTCTCGTCAGTATGGAGTCTCGAATGTCTCTTCAAATCGGAAGCGGTGGAAAATGGCTTTGAGCAGAGCTCACACGAGTAGGATTTCTCTCCAGTGTGGAGTCTCAAATGTTTCCTCAAATCGGAAACGGTGGAAAATGCCTTTGAGCAGAGCTCACACGAGTAGGGTTTCTCGCCAGTGTGGAATGTCGAATGTCTCTTCAATTTGTAAGAATGAGAAAACGCCTTTGAACAAAGTTCATAAGTGTACGGTCTTTCGTCCGTATGGAGCATTAAATGCCTCATTAAGTTTGAAACCCGAGAAAATGCCCTCGAGCAATGTTCACACGAATAGGGTTTCTCTCCGGTATGGGTCCTCAGATGTTTCTTTAAATATGAAGCGATGGAAAATGACTTCAAGCAATGGGCACAGGAATAGAGTTCCTCAGATGTCCCTTTAACTCTGAAGCCTGAGTGAACGTCTGCGGACAATGTCGACACGTATGGGGCTGTTCCCCGGGATGGACTCGCAAGGGACTCTTTTCGGTCATCTCGAATTATGTCAAAACGCCTTTAATCAGAAACTATAAAAGTGTTTCGCTTTTCAAATAGAACTGCGTTGATTACAAGTACTGAATTTGTTACTCAAAACATTCGACTAAGCTTCAAAAGAAATTTTAGAAGAATATGGCGCAGAGCTCATTTTTAACGGTAATACATCACTTATGACCAAAAGCCAACGACACTCAATATCGACTTTATTTCGTTAATATATGTATGTCATTGGAGCAGTAAAGAAAAAAATGCTGGACTACAAATAGATTTCAATACAAGTCTGACTTCTTACATTCCAAACTGTGACTGCCTACTTTTCAAGGTTCTTTGGAACTATCGAAACGTGAAAAGACGAATGTTGACAAGCAATTATTCAAATTCTTAAATAAGTGGAGTGCGCTGAGGGAAATCTTCCAAAATAATTTAGGGTATATCTTAAATTACATTTAATTTATTCAATGCAACTCAGTATGGGGCTGATCTAGGAAATTAAGTTACACAGGATAGACTGAAGAACGTAGAAAGAAATAAAAACGATTTTAATCTCAGGTTTTTGGCAATATATTTAAACATGAAGATAAAGTTTGGAAAGGTCCTTTATGAGAGGCATTAGATGAGGGGCATTAAGTGACGAAACGTTAGCCTCTGCTTACCGGTAATGTTATGCTGGTATCATCGTTTGCTAAAAAAGAAGTACAAAACTGCAGTTTCACTATCAAATACATACAGTCGAGTCTCCATATAACGAACTCTATTTAGCGAAGTTCTCTATACAACGAAGCATTTTCTGTGACACAGAAAATTTCAGTAAAAAAGCATGTAAATTTGTCTCCCTTTAACGAATATCAAATGGCCCAATTTCTCTATTGCAAAGTTTTTATGGGAGAAAGTGTCAATGTTCTGGAAGATAGAAGTCTTTCTTCTACTGCTTTTGTGAAGGCTCACTTCACACATGTGAAGAATTTTATGAGCAAAGTGTTTCCAAAGTGCAGCAAAAAATCACGGACTATTTTCAAAGTAAAACTATTGTCGTCGACCAAGTTCAGGTTTGATTCTTTTAATTTATTAATGTAAAAATTTGTAAAAAATCACCAATTATACTACAGATGCGAGTAGCATTCCTGATACAATTTAATAGGTTAATAAATTAATTTAATAAGTTTTATTTCTTAACTCATTCACTGCGTTATATTTATAACTTCAAAATATGCACAGTATTTATTTCTTACTAAAATGCATTTATTCCAAAAATAGTAAAGTGAGAATTAACCTAATGTACTACCTACATATGTATAGCCCCTATTGCAAAATTAAGCATAGAAATTTACTATTTTCTTTATAGCGAAGTTTCTATATAACGAACATTTTCAATGGTCCCTTGCGACTTCCCTATATGGAGACTCGACTGTATATACTATGGATTTCTTGCTTTCTTCACTTCAGTTTTTTTTGCAACACTTTTACAGGTATGGGAAAAACAACTTGTGCGCTTTACTGATATTTAGATGAGTATAGGCAAAAATGATCACTGTTTCAGATTTGAATGTAAGTAGTAGTAGACACAATTCATGGAAGAGACTTTGAGCTTTAGCAGCACACCTTTCTGTACATCGGTCAGAACACTCTCTGTAGCTTTACTCGCTCATCTAAGGAATCTTCTTCTCCAGCCATAAAATTCAGGATAACTGCACTGGAGTCCAATTTCTTGACAGTTTTCACTTCAATAAATCATCAGAGGTATTGAGGACGCAGGTTTGTATTATTAGAGTTGAAATTTGATAAAACTGTTCAAGTCTGACGTCACGCAGTCTGGATCAGTGCTGAAAATAATAAGTTATTTTTTAAAATGAGAAGTAAAAGAATAAAAAGAATTACAATAAGTATTTATCAAAAAAAAAAAATAATAGTGGTAACGATATAAACGAAGTACGGAACTCTGAAGAGGAAAGAAATTAATTGATTGAACCAAATGACAGGGACCTAATAAAAGTTTACTGGGGACGAAAAAAAAAAAAAAAAAAAAAAAACAGCGATTCAGAAGTTATTTAAGCAGTTTCAACAAATTTGAAATACTTCCCAAAATACGAAGCTATCCCAGTACGCCGCCAAATACCGTCAGCTTCTTGAGGCGCGTCTCTTGCTCTGCTGTAAATTCACAATAAAGACGGCACCTTTAAAAGCTAAGCGTATCGGTCATCCTTCGATAAATTGAAAAATTCTTTCTTTTTGCGGGGGAGGGAGTGGGGGTCTGGACTCTGGGAGCCTCTGCTTTGATGAATTTAAAAACAAAAGCTTTGATCAACTTCAAGCCATCAAGAAGTTCAAACATAGCGAATCAGCGGACAGAATGCCACACAAATCTGCATCCCCTATTGACAACTCAAGCAGCTGGGTATTTTCAGTTTTTAAATTTTTATAGCTATTTTTAAGTGTAAAATTATCGTTCGAAGGTATCATTTTAATTTTAATTGTTTGTAACATAATCAATAATAATTGTTTAAAAATATTCGCTACTTTACCAAAATGAACATTTTTGGTCGAAAGTCATTGAATTGAAGGTAAAATATTGAATATGAAATGTTAGACAATATTGGATAGTTTGCAATGGAATTTCATGGCATTCATTTTCGATACTTTACATCTAGGCTACAAAATTGCTATAAAAATTAATAATAATGGATGAAAAGATTGAAAAAAAAAAAAAAAAATATGTTTTGTTTTACTAAGAAAAACTTTTATTGAACACAAGATAAGGCAATAAATCCTTTAAAATATATTTTTTTCATTTGTTTAACTGTGTAAACGGTTGAATATCATATTCGAAAGTATAGCATAACTTAATCGGGCAAAGTTGTGAATTCGTAAAAATGACATTGTCTTACGACCATGTAACAGATTCATCATTTTACCAGAGGTAGGCCTTTTTTAGTACTACGGGAAACCATCGAACATGAAAAACGAGATTTTTCACCTTCGTTATTTTAGCATGGTACTGACGATATCTTCTAGAGCTCACTGATGATGTAACACTCCGTTCCACTGACGTCCTCCGTTCGCATGCACTTTGAGGTGAAAAGCATTTGTTTGGAGGGGCAGGGGGTGGGGGTCGAATCAGCAAGTCAACTCGAGGAGAGCTGGTCTACTTAGCCACAGATCAAAATCGAACGTAGAGGAGATTGCAAGCCAGCCGGTTTCGACAGGACCGACACATTCAGACCACAAAGTTTTGTCACAACGCTGACGTCACAAACTTGTTTTCCCCTTGGAATTTCTTAAACTGGATTTCTGTGGTAGGCTTTTCTCAAAGGGGTCATTCCATGTCAAGTGTCCCAAATTTCGAGAAAATCCCCACTCGACCCCCTCCGATTTTGATGAAATTTTTTTTAGATGTACATATCAGACTTGCATGAAGTCATACCAAAATATAGCCCCATAAGCCTTATGGTTCAGCTAATAAAAATTATTTTGTAAAGGCCTCTTTTTCGTGTCTTGAAAAAAATGATCAAATCGTCAAGTTTGTGCTTTTATTGCTCGCGACTTTGGGACGGGACGATTATCAGGCTCAAATTTAGTGATTCTTATCACTGTTTAGTTTCGAATAGCCTACTTGTGAAACAAAAGCTCAATGCCCTGTAGATTTTTTGAAATTTGCTGCCAAAGTTGGTAAAAAATCGTATTTTGGCAAATTTTGATCATAGGTTATCAGCATGTATCTGCCAAGGGAATAACTTTCAGAAGATAATTCTTCCCTTGTTTGTAGATTGTTAGTATGTCCAAAAGGTGTGCAAATGGCATCTTGGTAATTGAAAAAACTTGCTGAATTATTCGAGTTGAAATTCCAGTTAAAAATGTTTTTCCACAATTTTGTCTCAATTTCAAAGGACAATATCTCTAAAGGATATCATCTTGAATTTCAATTTTCTTTGCATTATTGGAAAAAACGCACTTTTCTTAACTAAAAAACGTTGTTTTTTTTTTTGAGACAAACCAGTTTCAAGGGGATGTTGCAGATCAAAATTGTGTACGTTATTCCACGTGAAATCAAAGAAAAACTAGAAGTTCTGCCAAGAACTAAACGAGCCTACTTTCCCGTACATCGACATTCTAGCATCTGATCAATATTCTCTTGAATATCTGAAACTGAAAATTATGTCAAACATACCTTTATAGCACTTAAAGCTGATTTCTAAAAGCAAAATATACCCCTCTCATCAAATGAAATGGACACGTAAAAAGTAAATAAACGAGTAAATAAAGTTTTGTCGCACCTTTTAAAGAATGTAACTGTTATAGTTCTTCCGCAGAAAAATTTCACAATTGTTTTCAAAAGAAAAATAATTAATAAATAAAATAAAAGTACAAAGAACATCAAAACACATTTTATCAAAGAAAGAAAAAAAACCTCGTTCATTAATAAAATGTCTCGAATTTTATTTTTAATCCGTTGCCAGTTGTTAAATATAAATAAAGAATAAAATGCTCTCGTAACTGAAAAATTTTTGTAAACAAAAAAAAAAAATCGTCTGCCAAAAAAATAAATAAAGATAATAATAATAAATTAAACAAAAAAATGAATAAATAAACAACAAATCGTCTGCCTAGTCAGTCATTTTTTTCTGAGCCTGCATTTCCGCTATGTTTGCGGAGTCGGAATCAGAGTCCTCACAGAAGATTTTTCAGAAAAGTACTTTACATACATTTTTGATCAAAACCGTTTTCTTACAAAGTTAGTTTAAAGGAAATCCGCCTTTAAGTTCAGAATCAACATTCAATTTAAATATCCCAGTAGGCGCCCATGTTAAAATTTTTTCTGAACGGTTCATCATTGAACGAAAAATGGTTCAAATTTAAAAGTGAAATATGGGAATGAGTCTCTCCGAGATCTTTCGAACAAAAAAAGTTTATTCAATTTGGACGGTTCACTTTTAAGTTATTAGGTGGAGAAAGGTTGCTTGAACGGTTCAATGTTGAACGAAAAAATGTTCAAATTGAAAATTTAAATACGGTAATGAAGTATCCTTGCTGAGATCTTTCGAACAAAAAAAAGTTTGTTTAAATCGGACTGTTCACTCAAAAGTTATTGGGGTGAGAGCTAGTTTGAACGGTTCAATGTTGAACGAAAAATTGTTCAAATCGAAAATTTAAAAATGGGAATGAAGTATTCTTGATAAGATCTTGCGAACAAAAAAAAGTTTATTCAATTTGGACGGTTCACTTAAAAGTTATTAGGTGGGGAAAGGTTGCTTGAACGGTTCAATGTTGAACCAAAAATGTTCAAATTTAAAATTTAAATACGGTAATAAAGTATCCTTGCCGAGATGCTTCGAACAAAAAAAAAAAAAAATTGTTTAAATTGAACTGTTCACTCAAAAGTTATTAGGGGTGACAGCTTGTTTGAACGGTTCAATGTTGAACGAAAAATTATTCAAATCGAAAATGTAGATACGGGAATGAAGTATCCTTGAAAAGATCTTTCGAACAAAAAAAAGTTTTCTCAAATCGGACTGTTAACTAAAAAGTTAATATCGCGGGACAGGTTGTTCGAACGGCTCAAAGTTGAACCAAAAATTGTTCAAATTGAAAAATCAAATGTGGGAATGAGCTGTACTCGCGGAGATTTTTCCAACAAAAAAAATTTCGTTTAAACCGGAATGTTCATTCAAATGTTATTGGGGGGGGGGGGGGGGGGGGAACAGACAAACCGACACAAAATCCCCATCACAATACCCTACTTTCAAATTTTTAATTTTTCGATATTTATTTCATTTTTTTTTTTTTGTTTCTTTTTGACTTTGTTTTGAACTTGGCGATATTTTTTGGACTTGGCGATATTTTTTAGCTGCATTAAGCCACTTTTAATACTTTTTTCGTCTCTTTTATTTTTAACGGGAAAGTAGGCTAAAAAGGCATAGACCTTAAAAGTTCACGTCAATTTGCTCTAATAAAATTTAAAGGAGCTATTGTACTTATGTTCTGATGAAAAAAGCCTTTTTTTAGATATTTTTTAACTTTAGTTTTTGTGTGCACATCCGTTAAAACTCAAGAAATGGCAAAAAATAAAGTTTTGTTTTAGAGCAAGAAGATGTTTTTTTTATCGCTGCTATAAGAGCTTGAGTCTTCTTTAGGAGGGATCTCAAAACTCTTGGAACAGAATTTCGGGTGATATGTTACTTTGCAAGGTGTCATTAATATTTTAAGGTGATAAAAACAGGGGTAGAAGTGATCAACTTGAAACATATAGGACATTTTTCATAAAAAATATAGGACATATATAGAACACGTTATTGCATGCATGAAAACATTTGATATGATGAAAAGGCAGAAAAACAGCTTATATTACCAAACTATTTGTATATTTATTATTATTAAGGACTTCAGTTTCATATTTTGTAGTTAGAAAATGCCAATATGTATTCTTGTTGGAGTTTTCGTTCCCGAAAGTATTCTTTCAAAACTGGAAACAGTTGTAAAGTTGAAAAGAACAGTTGTAAACTCTCAGCAACCCGAGTGATTGATAACCACCGGTTGCTGACGTAACGCAGAATCTTCAAAAAATCCGTACCAAATTTGTCCACTGTGTTCTGCAAATCTTGCTTGCGTGATGGAAACTTGGCAAACCAATAATAAATATTATCCAGAAAATCTGTAATGCTACAAAAAGGATCTACTGCAACACCTTTCCCAAATGCATTATGCACAATGTGCAAATTGCAGGTACCGAAACTAACTAAACCAAATTTATTGAGGGCTTTGACCTCCTGGTCTATAATTTTAAATGCTGATTTGTTAACATTAGGGCCATCTGACCCTAACATTAGAATATTTTTCATTTCATATTCTAGAATGCTGGAAAAGCTGAAAATACTGTTGAATATTTCTATAGCTCTTGCATGGCCCAAGAGCTC
Source organism: Uloborus plumipes (assembly GCA_038373865.1). Classification (NCBI taxonomy): domain Eukaryota; kingdom Metazoa; phylum Arthropoda; class Arachnida; order Araneae; family Uloboridae; genus Uloborus; species Uloborus plumipes. Next base: position 19,526 of record JAXGGA010008900.1, read on the forward strand.
ACTCTCTATGTAATTTTCTGCAATTCCCCCAAGTCTTACACTCCAGTACCTCACAAAAACATCCAACTGTATTAGATGTTGTTCATTGAGTGTTTCATGATGCATGACTTTGAAAAATGGTGAGCTTTTTTCAAATTCATCAGCAATTTGTTTCAGAAAGTATGGGCTGAGTCCATGGAAAAGCAGCATATAATATCTTCCTGTCACTAAGTTGCATACCTTTTGGCAAATCCGATTCCGGAAACATATTTTGAAACAAAGTCTGCACTGAATCTGATGACTTGAAGGAGTAGTTAGACAGGGCCACATGTACGATCCATAAATTTCAGATTTAAAATTTTTTTCTTTCTCACTCATGTGACAAATCGAAGAACTAGTGCCACTTTTTTTTGACTTTAAATCTAAGCTGATACCTTTACCACTCGTTTCCACTATAAACCGAGCTTGTGAAGGATCCTGCTTTCGTTTTGCTGTGTTTCCTTTATGCTTGGATGTGATTGCATGCTGCTTTAGCTGAGAAATCCACTGTTACTAATAGGCTCTGAGCAGCTGCAATAATGACAGTAAGTGTGAAAATCATCTTGCACCATGTACTAATATTTATTCCATTATTGTCCACATGGTCCATTCAATCCATACGAAATTTTGTTAAACGATGGGAGTTTGCCATTCTGATTTCCCTAACTGAAACATATGTTTCAATGAATCATGAAAAACTTATACCTAATAAAAATCATTGTTTCCTTTTTCAAAAAATTCAAAATAAAAATAATTAATAAATGAGATAAATAAATAAATAAAACAATTAATATAGTGTGTGATAAAAATATGTATAATGGGACTGCAAAGGCATTATTTTAAAAAGCAATAACGAAAGCTTTCGATAAAGTTGAATATTGCAATTATATCCGTCATGTAAATGATAACAATAGTAACTGAAAATATGATAAGTAGTAATTGAAAATCCATTCTTTATACTGCCGAGGATGTGTTCACAGGGTGGCCACAGACCTGGAAAACAGGAAAAACCTGAAATTATCAGGGATTTTGAAAATTCTGGAAAAATCAGGGAATTTGGGAACAAATCAGGGAAAATTAAATCAGAACTTCAGTCCGTAATTTTTCAACTCTAAAGTGTTAAAAACGATTACATCTTTGATAATTTAAGGACATCTCAGACGCTTACTAGAAAATTTTCCAAAACCGTCGTGAATTGTTTGTAAACAAAGACGTAAAAAGGTAATTGCAGGGTTTTTTTTTTATATGGAGAGTTAAAGGAGATGGGAGGTTTGGGATTTCTTCTTTGGAATATTTTGAAAAATGCTGAAGCCTGAAAAATTTAGGCTGTTATGTAAAGTGATGGGGGGGAGGGGGGAGTGGCTTTGTTTTTGGTAAAATTACAAAACTGTAAGGCTGGACCGATGGCATTTTTTGGCCGATGCCGATTGTTCAAAGTTGGCCGATGGCCGATTATTTTACTCTTCCATCGGCCGATGGCAAAAAAATTGAACTTTTTTCAGTACTTACGTTTTGTGATGTGACAATAATTTTGGAAACATTTGGCGGCGCCGTGCTGTTCGTTGATGATTAGTAAAGGTCAATACGAAATATAATACATTTAATACATTAGTAGTAAAATAATGTTTTAAAAGTATATTTTAAATATTAGTAGAGCTTTAATGCACTTTCATAAATGGAAAAATGCAAGAAGCTCTACTTATAAAACTTTATTAGTTGTCAATACAGAGGTTGCCAATTTGGCGAAAACACTTTAATATGGTCACTTGATGAAACGTAGAGTACACCATTGTAGTTTTATGGGCATATATTTTTAGGCAGGATTTTTGTCTCTTTTTTTGAGAGGGGGGATGTTCCGTAGCACTTGAAGAGGGCGTGCCATCGCCTTTGGGGGGAGGAGGGATGTGGGCAAGTTTATGCATTCACATAAGTACTTGTTAGTTCCACGCTCCATGGTCAAGAAATATCAGGATAAGTCAATGGGAAAAGCTTTTTTTTTTGCTTTGAACACGGATAAGTCAATGGGAAAAGTTTTTTTTTTTTTTGCTTTGAACATAAGGTTGCCCCCGCCCCCAAGAGCAAAGTCGGAGCACAAATTCAAATAGCACGGAGACCAAAATAAAAACTAAAATGCAAATCCCTCCAACTGTTAAAAAATAGACGGGCAAGTATAGGCCATGACCCTCCCGGATGGGCACTCCTACTTAAAAAGAATGTGACTTAAAGGGAACATCGTAAAAGCTTCAATATTCAATTCAAGACTTGATAAGTTAGAATTAAGTAACACAATATTCGATTTCAGAAAAGAAAAATGAAAACAATGATTTTATGACATAGCAGAGAAACCAGAGGTGGGCCCCTCCTCGAAATTTTACAGCATACATCCCTTCTTCTCTTAAAATAAATGTGTTTGCCAAATTCATCTGGCTAACATCTTTTTAAAATTGAAAAGAAAAAAAGGCTTTCCTTCACATACACACAAAAAAAAAAAAAAAAGAGAGAGAAAGAAAAGAAAGTCGCAAAAAATAATTCCGCCATTCAGAGTTTTTACTGTAATTCTAAAAACTCTCATCAAAGATATCGCTCGGAAAGTGTCTGCTGTGTAGTGAAAATTTCGGCATCTGCCCGATTCGGAAAATTCCAAAACCCAGACAGGGTTCCCACTTCTTTTTCAAAACAAAAAATAAGGACTTTCTAAGAACCTTTTTCAAAAAAATTAAGGACCTCGAAATTATTTATTAGTCATCAAATATGCATGAATTTTACGGGTTACACCAACACACCTGTATTTTCAAGCATTTTTTTACCCCAAAAAATATTTTTGAAGCATTTATCATTACATTTCAAAATCACAGACTAAGAACAATTTTCAAAAAAAAAAAAATAATAATAATAATAATAACCGGAACTTTTTTTCCTCTTCATGACAATTCCAAGGCTAGCGGCAATTTTATATTAAACACTGGACATTCAAGTACTCTTTGAGTACAAGATGCACTAGAATCTTTGAGGCTGCATCTTGCAGAAAAAAGTATAAAATGTGTATTATACAAACACATTAGGTTAAAAGGGTCAATTTACTATCTTTCTCAAGGAAACAAAAAAGCTAAAACGGATTTCAATACAAGGCAAGGCATTCTAATTCGATGCTACTTCTACTTACTTTAGTACAGTTAGGTTTTGGTAAAATTAAAAGAAAAACCTAATTTTGTAAAAGTGAATTAATCAATTTCCTAAACTACATATCCAGGGGCTAAAATTCATTACAGATATGCCAAAGTTTTCAAAATCTCCTCCTCCAAAATAGTCTAAGGGGAAGAACTTTTCACATCGAAGATTATCTCTTATTAAAAATAATTGCATGTAGACAATTTGGATAAATGTAAGAGATTTATGCAACTTTTCAAACACAAACTTTTACAAAATGCAAGGTAGCTGCTACAATTAGAGTTTGAAATCCATGATATGACTCACTGGATGCAATGTTAGCAGGGGGGGGGAGGGGGATCAAGAATTGTCTAAATTAGTGCTTTGTGAGAAGAAAATTTCAACTATCTGAGAAATGCTTTGAATATTTGAACTGAAAATTCAAATTACAACAAACTGAGCTACTGTTATATTATTTCCAAAAATCTCAATACATTTAAGATAATCATTTAGTGAAAGTCAACGATAATTTTATGTGAATCAATGCAGATGCAAATGTATTAAAATTTTCAGTGAAAGCAATTAGTCGCAAATGTGCGAGTCTTCAATTACGAAATATTTTTATTTGATTGCATTGATTGGCATGATGAATAATGCATTCAAATGAGGCAAAATGTATGCCTAGAGCATGGGTTGAAAACCATGGCTTTAAAGTGGTGCCTACAGCTTGAAAAGCTGACACATGTAGCCAGGGTTGCAAAAACCCGGGTTTTTTTCAAAAAACCCAACCCGGGCGGGTTTTATTGGGTTTTTAGGGTTTTATTGGGTTTTTTTAGATTTATTGTTTCTTTTGCTTGTTGAAAAAGGAAAAGGCAAAGGGGGGGGGGAGAATTTCTTCTTTCTTGTTTAAAAAAGAATTAATTAAGAATGCTGATTTTTATTTTTGTCTTAATTTAATTATCTTTTAATGTGCAATTAATTTGCATTTAAATAATGTAAATAAATCATCATAAAAAAGACAAAGAAATAAATAACATTTGAAAATTACTTTAAAGGATTAGTTTACACTTTTTTATTATGCCACCACCAACCAAGTTTCATCATAGATTAATGTTTAAAAAAAATACTTAAATGTAACAATATTTAGTAATAATTTATGTTCAATTTTCGTAGTTATTAGGATGAAGGTGTATCATTTTAAAATGTATTTTGTAACATTATCTTCTTTTCCCGTAATATTACTCGAGGCCATTGCCAACTGTAAACAAAACAATCGTTGGCATCGGCAGAAAAGAAATTGCCTTAGTGTTTTATATATACATTTCATGGGTAAACTTTTTTAAAAACAATGGATAAAATCTAATATAAAAAATGCTGAACATGAAATAAAACTCACTAATTTAAAAAAACCCAATAAAACTCGCTTTTGTGCGGGTTTTATTGGGTTTTTTAGAGTGGGTTTTACCCAAAAAAACCCGGGTGGGTTTTTTTGGGCAGATGGGTTTTTTGCAACCCTGCATGTAGCAGCTTACGTTATTATCCAAATATTGAGAAAGTGGTTTCTAAGAAATAGTTGCAAAAATTAGTAATAATAAAATAAGAATTAAGTTGTGAAAACAACAGTTCTTGGTAACTTTCTTTCTTTTTTCATGATTTACGATGCTATCAAGAAAAACTTTCAGTATGATTAGAGATCAAAAATACTAAAGGCTTAAGCTCCTAGAAAAAAATGTTTGTCACCAGACAAATAATTCATTGAAAAATTCATTATTTACAAGTCAGTATTTACTTTTAAAAACATTTTGCTCTGAAAGAACTAGTTGAAAAGGATTTGACAAACCTTCAAATGACTATACTTCTTTAAACTTTCTGGTGTACAACATTCATCTTAAAATGAAGTGTGACCTTCGAGTTAAAGAAGGTTGAGCACCATTGTTTTAAAATAAATCATCATTGTGATATTGATTACAAACTGAAAAATACAAGAGGACAAAAAAATTGTTAAGTTTTTTTTTTTTTTTCTTATTAATAAAGCATCTATTAGTTCATCTATTTTTTCAACTGCCACTTTTTTCAAACTAAAAAATGGTGAGTGGATATTTTCTAGACAACTACCTCCACCCCCTCCCGCCACATGCACTTGTTTTCTTTGTTCTCACTGAGAATGCTTAGATTTCAACACAGGATCCCTATGCAGTACGAAGGAAAAGTTGAAAGAATATTTTTTTCATTTTCGCTAGCAATTTCAAATCATTAAATTACTATCAGTAGTGAAAAATAAGGACTTAAAAAATAATTTTAAGGACCTTGAATCAAAAATAAGTACTTTTAAGGGCCCTTATTTTTAAAAATGAAAAATACGGAGTTTCTAAGGACTTTTAAGGACCGTGGGAACCCTGTAGCAGAGAAAACTTTTCTGGCTTACACTCAGGGTCAAAAGTTAAGCACAGAAGGAAAAAAATAATTCATGGAAGCCAATCTGAATTGAAGAAGCAGTAAGCTGCTACAGAGGAAGAGTGAGGGATGTATTTACTAATTCATCCTTAACTTTCGTAATAGGGACAAATCTATTAAAAAATGTTTAGATCGGGAATTCTTATATACTTCAGACCAGGGTGTCAATGATTTAAATCAGTGATTTAAACCACGATTTAAATCAAATGATTGCTTTAAAGAAATCATTGGTCAAAATCATTTTATATTTAACACAAGAAATCTTGATTTTTAATTTTTTCTTTTATTTTCATTGGTTCTTTCCTTTTGTTAGTCAGTATAACCTTTCTTCTTTATATTGATTTTGCTTCTAGGTTTTTTCCTCACTTGACCAGTTTTATTTATTCATATCAGGGTTCATACTCAAATTTGAAAATTAAAAGTAAGGAGTTTTTAAGGAGTTTTGCAGGAGCTAATTTTAATTTTTAAGGAGTGTTTTCTAGTTGAAAGACGCATTTTTAACAACATATTTAAAAAAAACAATATATTGAATAAAACACTAAATTGAAAGTCAAATATGAATTTACTGCTTCTTGAATATTCGCTGATTCTAAATAAAATTCAAATTCCGAAAGGGAAGGAGAGAGGGTAATCATAGAAAAATATTTTATTTTGAGAATGAATTATTAAAAAATCACTAAAAAATGAAAAAAAAAAAAGACTGATTGAAAATTTAGAACTTTCTCAAAAACAAGACACTCTTTAAAAATTTCACAAGTTTTGTATCATTTTTCATAACACATAAAATTTAAAGTAAAAAATATTTATTTACTGCTTCTTTAATATTAGCCGACTCAAAATAAAATTCAAATACCGAAGAGGGAGGGGGGGGGGTAACCATTAAAAAACACTTCAGTTTGAAAATAATTGTAAAAAAAAATGTTAAAAGAAAGTCTGATTGAAAATTAGTACTTTCTAAAAAAACAAGCTTATTAATAATTTTGAAACTAGAATCCACAAAATAAATAAATAAATAAAATAAAATTATTAAAATAAAAATTATAAGCTAATATTTTTATTTTAATAACTATAGATAAGATAGTAGAGGCCAAAATAACTTTCAAAGTCCTTAAACTTTTTGACGATTGATACTCTTAAAGAGCACAGAAGTACGCTTAAAACTTTTCAACTTAATGATTTAAACAAAAAAAATAAAATGAAGTTTTAGTTGTTTACTTCTTGACAGAGAATAGTAAACATCATAAATGCAAAAAGTACTATTCCAATGGCGGATGCAAAGAAATCGCGATTTTCATAACGAACACATTAAACAAAAAAAGAGAAGGAAAAAATGGCATATTTAGGGATTTCTTAAAGTAAAATTATCATAATTTACATTTTAAAGCTCTGTGATAAATATATTATTAATAGTAATCAACGTAATTGAAGACAAATTTAAACTAAAAGTGATTTCAATTTTAATTCTTTAACTCTCACAGGGAACACAGAATTTCGCTTGAAAAATTTTTATTTTCAATTTTAATAGAAATAAAAAGATATTTTACTTATTTGCCCCTTTGCAAAGCATAGTAAACATCAAAAATCAGGAAAATTTGATTCTCAAACTGGATGCAAAGAGATTGCATCATTGAAAATAAAGGCATCAAAAGTATAAAAACGGCAAATAAAAGTGTGTTAAAGCAAGGTAATTTTAGAATGTCATTCTAACACGTCTAGATGGTGTAAATTATTAATTATTATCGATATAATAGTGGAAAATTTGGAGTAAGAATAAAAATTTCGGATGTAGGAAGATAAGTACATAGCGAAAAATACTAGACTTCCTGTTTCAACTCACGAAAAATACCGCAATTCAGGTATAATATTCGAGCACAATTCACCCTTTGGGATTTGTGGTAGAAGAAAATACTTTACAGAAAAAAAACATGCACAAACACAATAAAAAATAAGGAGTTTGTAAGGAGATAATGGCAAAATTCAGGAGTTTTAAGGGCCCTTATTTTCTTTTGTTAAAAAGCAGGAGTTTATAAGGAGTTTGTAAGGAGCGTACGAACCCTGCATATTCTCTCTCCTTACTTAATCCAAAAATCACATTTTCAGTCAGTGGACACTTTTAAATTAGTCACTTTTTTAAAAATTAGTTGCCACTTCATTCAAGACTCTAAAAAAATAGGAAATTTTAATGCTCTATGCTAAAAGATGGGTGTGCATTAGAATGGTCACAACATACATGGGGGGGGGGGGATGTCATTGAAGCTTTTGCAGCACCCCCTAAAATGTGCCAATAGGCTAGGAAATTAGATTTGCAAAGAGTTTTAGCTCAATCGGATAATATTTACACGTGCCTGAAAGAGGGTATAGTGAAAAAAAACAGCGATTTTTAGTAAAAATTCGTAGTTTTCATTCAATAAAATCTAAACCATTAGTCCTAAAATCCCATTCTTGTCTCGATTGCTAGAAAGAGAATTTTATTCTTTTTAAGTCTAACTTCATTCAAAATTTTGAAAAAAATGAGTGAGTATTTTTCAGAATTTTTCAAGTTAAGCTACAGGGTGAATCCTTAAAATTTAATGGAAAAAATAAATCATTAAAATGCAAATTGTATATGTTCATTTTGCTAATTTGTTGAAATCTACTCATAATGTTTACTTTTCAGAGCAAAAACAGTAATATAATCATAATCAAGAGTATATAATATAGTTAGTATTCAGCTTGAGAGAAGCTTCAAATCTTACATGAAAGGAAAGTCTCATTTTTTGTGAAAAAGTTAAGGTGCCAACTAAACAATCAAAATTCAGCTTTGCAAAGCTAGAAAAAATGCATGATGAGAGGAGAAAGCTGCAAAGAATGCTGAGAGATCCAAAAATGCCATTTAAAACCAAAAAGTTGAGGATTTTATCAACCTTTGATGACCAATTTTATGTTTCTTATCGGGATTCATGGAACGGATAATAGCAACTACAAAAGAGGCATTAATTCATGACCGTCATAATTTCATTTTGAGAACAACCCTTTTGTAGACAGCAATTTTGTCATCAAAGATTAAATTTTGTCAAAAATCGATTTAGGAATTCAGATTTAGAAGGAGCTGTTGTGTACTGGGATAAAAAACTGCTTCCAGTTTTACTAAACAAAGAAAACACAGAGGCTAGCAATTTTGATTACTTGTGGTGTTGAAGAGCAGATGGTAGGAGTTCTTATCCTTGAAAACGGCACAGGCGTGTACAAGTGAATGCTGTATTTTCAACAGTTGAACAGTAGAAGTCGGTTTAAAAAAAAAAAAGGCAATGGATTTTGATATCACTGCCGTATATAGTGGCAGCCTAAAAGAACCTGCATTGTGTGTTACAGAAAAATCTTCTGTATTCAGCATGTCGCTACCACATCTTAGAAGTTATTTTAAAAGCAGTTTTCAGTTGCAAAATCGATACACCCGCTGGTAATCAAGCGGTTATGTATCAACATTTTCAGGTTAAATGATCTGATACATAAAACACGATTCGAAGTAGGTATAGAAGATAAGAATATTAGAAAGAAGCAATTTAGATGAAATTTGAAACTTTCTTTTGTGAAATTAAAAAGTGGTATAGCATGAGCATAGGGACAATAACAGCGAGTTAATTTCATTTTGCTTCATTTTATTAGGGATTCTTCCTCCAAACGATGTCAAGTACTTAGCATTATTCATCATGCCTGACAGATGGCAAAAGTCAGATACTCTTTAAAAGTACGTCTCTTCAATAATCAATTTTTCTAACTGATTTAGAAATAAAAGGTAGGGTGAGTTCTGGTAAGTGCGTACCCTTTTTTTCAAAGTTCATGTTCTCAAGGATGCTGCTCGGTTGAAAAATCTTGTACACTCACAATTTTTTTTTAGTTTTCTTTCCAGATCCTTTACTAAGATTTTCAAGCATATAATATGTCAAATAAACCATAAGCATAGGTTTTGTGACCTGGTTTATGACACCTATTCTAAGGTACACACTTTCCCTACCTAGCGGGGTAAGTGCGTCCACCTTAAATTATGTGAATATGATCAGGAAAAAACTTCTGGCACATATTAAATATGATAGGTAATTGCCTTGGGATAATTCCTAATACTAGAGATCAGCACTTGCTTGCATGGATGAAACGCAATCAGTGATATCCCACGTGTCTTACGAACAACTGTGATTTGAAGATTGAGAGAGTTGTGTCTGTGATTCTTCTTTTGTCCTTTTAATAAGACCTAGAGCCGCTATATATACAGGCCGACGCATGAAGCTTATACAGGCCGACGCATGAAGCTTGAGTTCGACCACTTTGGATCCATTCAATAACTTTCACTTTCACTTTTTCATTGTTGCGGAGCTAGGGTTACCAGAGTAAAGTTTCGGACATTGCCAAACTTTGCCAAATGCACATGCGGCTAATCATTGCTCATGATGAAAATTATCAAAACGCGATACTTGCCAGAAAAGACAACCATTCATCAACCGGCTGAAAAAACATCACACGCGCTGGATCCAAAGTGGTGAAACTTAATCTTGATGCGTCGGCTCGTCTATATAGGGGCCTTAATAAGACCAAGTGAGCAAATGTAAGTTGTTTTTATTCAGTAAGAATCACTTATAGTCTACATAGTTTATTTTGGTTTAATACATTAATCACTTAATCAGTCTGTGTTTAAGCCTTCTTAAATGTAAGATGAGACATGTGCGTCCAATAGCGTTGTTGTAAGTGCGTACCACTGTGATTTTCTTTAATTCTATTTGTATGGTAGATCTTTAGGTGACCTGAGTGAACGATTCGTTTTTTTTCTTTTTTCTTTTTAAATAAATATGGTTTTAAAATATTTTTCTTATTAGAATCAGCAGCAGTAAGAAAAAACACAAAATAAAGAGCAAAAAAAAAAAAAAAAGAAAAGAAAATAATTAATCATGATATGATACTTGTACTTTTTTTTCTTGTACATTGAAATAATTTTTCACAAGGTGTTCTTAATTTTCTTAAATATAATTTATTCATTCCTCCACCTTCGTTTTTGAATCAGTTGGTTCCTTATTTAGTGTTCCACTTAATTTCATTGCTTCATTTGCCATTCTGGTTTAAATTAAGTATAGCTTATGATCGATATTTTCAACGAAAAATTTTACTAACTGATATCTAAAAGCCAATATATTTCAGATGTAATGAATAAAATTGAAATCTTATGCCGCATTCAATGTAAATATAAATGCTTGATGGAAATGACGTCGGATTTATAATTGGTTTATAAAAGGTGAATTACGAGAGTCGGATTTTCCACGTAATGGTACACACTTGCCTCATCATAATGGTACACATTTGCTCTGCATAATAGTATGCATATGTCTCATGATAGTGGTACGCACTTGCCCCATCATAATGGTATGCACTTACCCCCACCTTACTCTAAAGAAAGGGAAAGTGCGTACTGTTATATAAACAAATTTTAGTTAGAGTATTTGATCAAAATACCCCATGTATGTTATTAGTAGCTATTACTCAAAAGAAACAACTTGCATTTCTTGACTTCAATTGCTTGGTATGACTACAAGAGAAACTGAAACAAAACCTTCTCAATCTTTACTCTAGAGTTTTTTTTGAAGACATTTAAGTTGTCTCTGATTGTGTATCCTCTATTGAATCCGCACTGAATTCTACCTACTGAAATTATCATTAGACAGTTATCTAACACAGTCGATGTGTTGCAGAAGCCATTTCAGGACAGTGTTCATATAATTTCCAGTGGACGCACTTACCCCGTGGACGCACTTACCAGAACTCACCCTATTGAAGATTGTTCATTATCAATAAAGTACGGTTTAATGACCACTATCCAGCTTTGGCCTCCAACTCACACCTACAGTTCTTAATATCTTTGGTTCAATACAAGAGTATTGATGAAGATGTTGCAGACACGGCACTAAAGTAATTAAGCATCTGCGGTACCTTATCTCAAAGCAACTTGTATTTTTCTTTTTTGGTGATTACTTTGAAAAAAATTATCAAAACAAGCATTGCTGCAAAATAAAGAGCTGAAGTAGGAGAAAATGCAGATGATTGAAATGAACAGGATACTAAGGCATATCTCAATCTGAAAGAAATTTATGGTTTACTGGACAAATAAATAGATAACTCTGTTTTGCCCCGAGCTTTAAATATTTAAAAGAAATTCAAAACCGATAAAGAGTTAATTACTGATCTCTATAAATCATAAGAAAACTAATTTTATGTTAAAGTTAAAAGGAGAGTAAATATTTTAATGGTGGTCAATGACACAGCTGAAAGAGGTGTAAAATTAATTCAAGGTTTCAGTTCCTCTTTGATGAAAGACAAAGAGCAACAGTAGCTTTTAAAACAAGTTATAACCATATGCAGGCAGTTTTTCAGCTTTATCAAAAGTTATCATATCCAAGGCATTAGCAACTTAATTTGTATATAAAGAGTAGTGACAATGTTATGTAACTCAACAGTGTAAGTGTTTCAGTGCATTGGAGCTCTTATTGTCATTTTAATTCTTTGCTTTCCCTCTTAACCCCAGTTACTTCCTTTATTTAAACTCAGGAATTTGTTGCATTTATTTTTAAAATACCTGCAGAAAAAACTTTTTTAATTGACAAAATAAAACTAGCAATAAGCAAATAAACGTAATTGAATATTATAATGCTTTTAGGTGTTTGCATTAAAAGTCCTTATTTTTGAAATACTCTACGATTTTTGGCTGAAAATCGTTGTTTTTCGTATCTTTCCCCTCTTTGAGGCACATGTTAATAATATCTAGGGCTCGACCGATGGCAAATTTTGGCCGATGGGTCAATGCCGATTGTTGGCCGATGGCTGGGTGGTTTTTGCCAAGTTAGCATTGGCCGCCGATGGCCGATGAAATAAAAATGGCTGCTGGAATGTGCATTTTAAACATTTTTAGGAACGAAAAAGGATTCTGTGTATTGAGAAATCTATGCAAGTTATAGTTTAAATAAAAATGACTGGGTATATAAATATGATCGTAAGATAGGGGCCGTAAACATATTTACAATTCTATTTTCTAATCATACAGAAATTCACAGAAAAGTAGAGAAAAATGCTTAAGTAGGCGAAATATGCTTCTAATAGAAAGATAAAGTAAAAGAGGGGGGGGGGGAGTTAAAGGATTCGGTTGTAATAAAAAGGCACACTAGCATTTTGTGCAACTGCTGTTTTCAATCGGCGAGACAGAAAAAAAAATGAAACCATTGGAATTTCATATGTCTTCGACATAAACTAAAAACAACTTTAGTAATTAAGAAATTTGAATGTTTTCTCAGGTTTGAAGAAAAATGATTTTTGTAAAAAAAAATCATTTCAACTTGTTAAAAAAATTGTTGAGAACTTTTTTTTTTCAGGAATGCTTTTGGTTCAAGTAGAAAAAAAAAAACATTACTGTAGCTAACAAGGCTTTGGTTTGTTTCGATCGGTTGCCTACTTTTTTATACAATTACGCATCCGAGTTTGGAAAAATCGTAAAAACGACTTGAGAAAACCGGCTTTAACATTTTCGGGCAAAAAATATAGCATGTCCACTAATTCAAAATATTGCTTAGAACCATTGCCATACTTTTTCAGGTACACAGTTCAAGATCGCGCCCCAAAAGCGTGAAAACTTGTATACCTGGTCAATACCCCATTTCTTTCAGTGCTGTATCTCTGAGAATATTTTCAACTAGCCTATATAACTTTGCCTATGCATTCTTAGATATATAAGAAATTATTTGATCAATTGAATGAGCAATAAAAAAATGATTTTTTGAGCCTTCTAAAGCAGGGTCCAGTCTTTAGCAGTCATCCGGTGAATCAGAGTACAAATATCATGAACATACATTGCACTTCTAACTAGTAACATTGTTAGAAAAATATATCTAAAACTTATTTACTTACCTTTTTTTGTAGGGGTACTTCTTTTTTGGAATAATCGCACAGATTTTCTACTCTGTAACCGATTTTCTTCATCTGCATTCGACTGTGATAATGAAATAGTTTCAATATTACTTTCAACATTTAACTCTAAATTAGACGATGAAGAAACTGCTGGTGCAGCATTAAAACTAGGGCTTTCCTTGACTATTTCAGTGCCAATTTCTGCATCATCTGTGGAACACAATAATTCATTTCTTGATGTAGATACAAAATCAATTATTTGACTTTCACAGTTTCTTTCTTTCCCTACAGATTTTTGCTAATTATCATCATAATGCATCGTTTTTAATTCAACATTTTCTTTTTCAGCTTTCGTGCAACTCGGTGAAGGTGAGTTTATGTTTACATTAACACTCTGGGGTGTTGAATCCTTAGAAGCATTAGTTCTCTGACTATCACTTTCATCTTTATCAAAAGTGAAATTGTCTTTTGCAAAATCAAGTTTATGAGACACATGATGAGACTTCCTTTCTGCATTAGTTTGCCCAACAAGGACGGTTTTATTAACATTTTCCATGTTCATATAATCCTTGGATGATTTTGATTCAATATCTGCACATTTTTTCAAACACTAACTCTTTTCTTGACTTTTTGTTATGTTACTTTTCTCAGATTTTAAACCATGAACATTGACATTAGTTACATCGGTCTTGGTCTTTATTCTCTTATTTTTAGAATTGTCAACCTTCACCATAAGGTCTGGCTGACTAAATAATGCTGGTTCAGCTGCAAGAAAAGCTCTTCAGTGGGCAGATTCTAAGCTGAATTCAGCATTAATCTAGGAGGCTCTTCACTTGTATCAGGAATTGTATCCTCAAACTCTACAGTGTTAGAATTCATTTTTCTAAAATTAATTTTCTTCACATTTTCGATATTTCCAACACCTTTCACATATTTTGTCTCAGATTTTTTTGAGCGTAAACATCTTCCATTTTGGCTGTCAATAATTTGATTACTTTGTGGTTCACTTACAGGTTTATTTCGACATCCTATTACAAATTCATCGTCAAATTCATCAACAATAAACACTGGTGTTATTTGTTTTATTTTTTGTTTGAGGAAGGTTTCTATCAAGATAAGTTACAACATTAGGTGGTTTCTTAAGACATTTATCAATTTCACATTGAATTTCACTAGTAGCCTCAGGTTCTTGGGAATCCTTGATTGTAATACAATCAACTTCAGAATTTTGCACAGCAGTTGTTTCGTCTGACGAGTTGTAACCTCTTGTGTTTGCTTCATTTGACGGTGTAGGTGTTCTTTTGTTGTTCTCTAAAAGTGATGATTCAACAGCTTTAGAATTTGCAGTGGTATGTATTACATTATGCATACTTTGACTTTTTTTTCCAGTTATTACTGGCACTTCAGCAGATTTGACTTTGTCTAACATTTCTTTTACAGGATTGCCACAGGAAAAATTCATTAAAAAAGTAGCAAAAGTAGCCAAAAACGTACAAAAAAGTTGCAAAAAAAGTAGTCCCTAAAACAGAAAAAGTTTCAAGAAAACAGTATTCATGATCAGATAAACGAAGTAAGAAATAAATAGTACAGCTGAAAGTTAACATTTGTAAAAAGTCCCCATCTGTTTTGCTGAGGAATTTAAACTGAATGTGCAATTACAAAAAAAAAAAAACTTTTGCCAAAACTTATTAAATAAAGGAACATTATTAGTGTAAAAAATTACTTGGTCTGTTGTTGCAAGAACTAGTTAAACAGTAACTAGGACCTTGAAAGTACAGCAGTACTTTTGCCAGAAACTTGGTACTAATTTGATTTTTTCCTCTGATTGCTTGACTACCCTTTTCATTTCAGCTTTTTCTTTTTTTTTTTCGCTCACTTTCTTTTGTTTTAACATTTTTTAATTTTCTTTCCTAACCTTAGCTACTTTTTTAATTTCATTCTGGCGTCAAACTGATATCAGCACTTTGTGTGCTGATATGATTCGCAATCTGGATGACTATAACGTAATGCTCCACACAGACCATAACCAGAACTGAGTTTCGGGGAGCGTTTTACCAAACCTATTTCTCGTGAAATCTATAAAGTCAATAAAATTTGAGTTCATGCTCTATATTCTGTTGATTTTTATTACAGCAGAGGTTAAAAGGGTATTAATATGAAAAATGGAATAAAAAATGACTCATATTTTCAATGAAAAAAAAAAAAAAAAACTGGACTTACTCATATACGCGCATTTGAAGGAGTACTTTGAATTTCGATTTCACGACGCTTATAAGATGTGTTAAAAATAGAGTTTAGTACTTCCTAATTTGAAAATTTCTAGAGTTCTTTTAGTGGTATTAAAAATTTGCAGAGAAAGGTGTACTGTTAAGGTATGTTTGCAATAACTACAATAAAAATAATTACTGCAGAAAAAACACTTAATTTGTATAATATTCAATAATGATCATTTCATTTTTAATTGCAGTTTCAAAGTAAATAAGAAAATTAAAACAAAACAGCAACAATAATGTTTTCAGTGAGAAACTATAAAAAGCATTTTATTAAATAGTTTTGAAAAATTTCGGAAGGGGTTTGAACCCTAAAAACCCACTCCTTCAATACGGCCCTAACTCAACATATTGGTTCTGCAACATGAGATGGTGTGAGGGAGGACTTGAGCTGAAAGTCTGAAGTGGAGAAATAGAGCTCTTAATCATAATGTTAACTAGTACTTTGTTCCTTGAAAAAAATCAGAAATATAATGCTATTATTACAAAACTTGACAACATTGAAACAAAATCAGCGATTCAGTACTTTTTGTGGCAAGTGAATAATCATGCTTAAAATGATTGCAGAGTTTTTTTACTTTTATTTTTAAATGAAAGTTTCAGTAAAAATGAGAATAAATTTTATGCACTTGTCTTCTAACAAAGCTTTGATGCATACTCAACGAAAAAAAAAAAAAATCACAAAAATTGTGCAAAAGGATTCTCATTTTTTGTAAGGTAGAAGATCACACAAACTTGAAAATTGCACATACATGAGCTCTTTAAAATAAAGAAAAACTTTAAACAATACACCTCTTATACCCCCGTTTAATTTATATCATTTTGCATAATTTTCCTCTATTTAATCATCAATTCTAAAAATATTAATCAATGAGTTACTTCAACTTTCACAAATTTCAACTGTTCAACTGGAAGCTTATGCGAAAACTACCCCTTAAACAATTAATAAAATAAAATTAAAAAGAAGCTGATTAAGATTTTAAGTGAAAAAATACTTATTGCAAGAAAAAAATTTAACAATTAATAGCTCATTTGCTTATTATTTATACACTTCCCACCAAAAAAGTAATTACAATCGATAAAAAATAAAAGTCAAGGTTGAAAAAAAAAGAGCTATGGATATAATATGCTTCAGTAAGCTTATGGTTAAAATAGCTGTCAAATTCTAAAATAATTGAAGTAAGATGTGCACAATTATTAAAATCTCTAACAGTAGAATTTTGGGAGAAGCTCGTGCTTGATGTCTGTAAGTTTCTAAAAATAAATTTTTACTTAATCAGCTGTTTATTATTAAAATTCAGTAAAAGGAAAGTCTTAAATAAGTCAGTTCCTTCAATCTACTAAACTTCGAGTCGATTTTTCCCCAATATATAACAAATAAATAGATCCACCCCAATTCCTCAGTAGCTAAGGCTATTAGGCAAATCACTTTTTACCCAAAAGCTTAAGTAGCAAAGAGGTTATTCCAAAATCTAAGCCCCTCCCTGATTGCTATTTAAAAAAATAATAGTGGATCTGTCCATAATAAAAGGCAAAGGAATGTTCTTTTTTTAGGTGAAAAAGAAATAAGAATAAAAAATAATGGGTTTCAAATTAATTAATAAAACCAAGATTTTCAAATGAAAACTTGCTTTGGAAAATAAAGAAGTCTCCAAAAAAGTAGCTCCAGTGAAAATAAGTTGCTTTTTAACCTGTTTGTGCTCAAAAAAAGTCTCCAAAGTCGCCTAGAGCCTAAAAAAGCAGCAAAAAGTAGCATTTAAGTAGGCTGTGGCAACCCTGCTTTTATCTTTTGAGCATCTTCAGTTATTTTCTTCATTTTGGGGAACATTCTCAACAGCACTTTTACTCAACTCTTCTGCATTTACTTGTTCAACTCTTTTTCAAGACTGTTACTGCCAGCAGATTTGTTTTTCAAACCCTCAGCAGTTTTGCTCAAATCATTTAGCTGTGATAAGTCATTTAACGGAACCATACGAAAGACTTCTGTCTGGCTAATTTGGCGGATATTATGTTTAATTTCACGTATCCTATCTCTTCCAAAACCTAATTGTTCTTTTGTTAACCCCTTATATACAAACTTTTTATAAATAGGCTTTCCATTTTTATAAATTATTCTATATACTGAAAGCAGCCTAGCATTTTTTCGTATCACTTCCGGATCAAACTGATTTAACATTGCACGTGGGACGTGCACACCACGATACCGAGTTTTGCGAGAGGTTTTTATTTCATTTGAAATGGATCCACAAACTTCAGCTTCTCTTTTTTCATTCTGCTTTCGCGTCACTTCTGCAAATACCATGTGACACCTGTTATCCGTCGTTTTGTTATTAACCGTGAGTTCTTGATCCAATTTGTCTGCTTCACTAACAGTGGCGGATGACTCATGGCTTTCAGTTGTACTTTTTAAAGCATCTAAAATGTTCTCATTTTGCAAGTCATTTAAAGCTTGATCAGGTCTGTCTGGCCCAACACTTGTTTGTGCTTTATTGGTCTCTTCAACCGCACTCTGTGTTACCTCTTTATTTTTTTCCCTGTCTGACATGTTCTCTTTTTCGAAATTACTCAAAGCTTGATGCTCAGATTTTGCGGTCAGAAAAACATTAACAGGAAGTGGAGTTTCCAATAGATACTGCTCCGAAACAGATCTGGAAAATATGCAAAAAAGAACAGTTAGTTATTAGATTATCATCAAATGAATAAAGTTTCTTATAAAGAATAGCTTCACAAAAAATGCAAATTAAAACCAAATTTTATACATAAATATTGATAAAGAATAGAAAAGAACAGGTTGAAAAAGGAAAGAATTATACTGGGACCCAGACTTGGAATCATCAAATTCTGGATACTTCTCCAGAATTTGATGGTTTTAGATAAGGTTTGAAAAAAAAGTTTTTTTTTTTTTTTGGTTTAAACCAGGCGTACATGGTATAAACAGTATTTGTAAGAAGAACAGCTTTATTGCCTGAAAGTCACAAAGACATTATTTAATAATTGTGAATGAATGCTAAACATTCACATTTGTACCTAATTTCATGATGATTAAGGGGTCACAGTACCTTTACAATAATCTTCATAGATTTACGCGAAAAATGTAATCTTTGAAACCTTTGTTTTTACACTTATATAACAATCAATAATTTATTTTCAAACATTAAAAATGTTGACCACTTTTTTTGAAAATTTAAAAAATTTAAGAGAATTTCACTTTTTTAAAAACCCTAAGGCTTTTTTGTTTTTGCACTTATTTCAGAATTTCTTCTTGATAAATGAGCACAATTATCATCTCTAAAATTCTGTGCATTCATTTACAAAAATATTGATTTGAAAAAAAATTATGACCTTTTATGTAAAAAATTCTTAGAAAATTTTGTTTATAAAGGTTTAACAAGCTCTAAATTTTTTAGAAACTTATAAAATGCTTATTCAATGCACAGTTTTCTTAAATACATTATCCTGAGTGCTAAAAATATTATTTTGAAGCTGTATCTTTAACCCATTTCAACCTAGCGTAACACATGTGTCACGCTAATCGACTTCGTTCAAATAGCAAAAGTAAAACTTAAAGAGTCCCAATGAACTTTATTTTTAATGTGTGAGTTACTGAAAGACTCAGCTATTCTAATTCAGCCTTAATTTTTTTCACAATTTTTTATCTTTTACTCTGGCAACGAGTTTAATCTTAAAATGAAAAATTAATTCCGGCCAATATGGGTTAATAGAAAGAATCCTTAGCGATTCCAATAACATGGAAACACTAAAACTAATCATCAAGAAAAAGCACTTTAAAGTTTTGCTTTTCCATTAGAATACATAACGTGCATGCCCTACAGTCACTCATAACTTTTTTAATAATTGAGCAAGAGCACAGGCGTAGCGTGACCAAAAGCTTTGGGGGGGGGGGGGGGGGGGCGGCGGCGGCACAGGTCAAAATTTTCAGAAGTGCAGGTGGAGCGTTTAACCCCCCCCCCCCTCCCCAAGATTTTTCACCTAGCCTTTTTGTGAGAGAAATATTCATCCTTACTGTTCCGATGAAACCTACGCACAATTCCTTCCTCTTTTTTTTCTTCTGTAACCAGTTACCACCGGTGTCAGATTTAGAATTAACCAGGCCCATCATTTAAGAGGGTCAGGGGGGGGGAGTCCCCTCCCCCCAGCTTTAAGAAATCAATGTGTTTACGGGTGAATATCAGGAAAAGTGCCAATTTGACCATGGAAAATTTCAATTTTTAAAGATACTCAGAAAATTAAATTAATTGGGTATTTCAAATACACATTAGTAACAATATTTTTTAAAAATTCGGGGCATGGTCAAAGTGAACATTTACCCCCCTTTTAGGGGGGTTGTCTTTGAGCGTTATCGGCATGATGAGAATGCTACCGAACTGACAACTATTACAGATTTTACACTTAGTATACAAAAGTAAACACTTTCACTACCTTTTATGTTCAAAAATAAAATAATTAATACTTAGAATATAATAATATTTTCAGAGCCTGAACGCTTTTTAGTTTTATAATTAGAGACTAATTAAAAGTTAGTTAAAGTCTAAATAAGTGCGATAAAGTTTTTTTCAAACAGATAAAGAGGTTAATAGTTAAAAATGAAAATAAAATAAAATTCTTAACACAATCTTAAAAAACGAAATTAGATCAAGACAGTCAGAGTTTGGCGGGGGAGGGAGATTTTCAATAAACTGTTCGTAAGTTTTCCATTTTAAACAAAATTATATTTTTAGGTGCAGTAGTTAGGAACGAAGGTCGGAATATTGATGTAAAAGAAAAAAAGGTGAAAAAAAAGGCAATAATTTTGTTTGAAAACTCAAATTTTGCAGAAAAATTAATGTTTTCGAAGCATTTAAAAAACAATGAATAAACTGCTAAAATGGGAAAATTTGGCAGGACACACGATACACTTGAATCTACCTTTGTACTTTAAAACTCAACAAACTCATAACTCGAAGAAAAAACATCGGTAACGCACGCTTCAGTTTCGTAACAAATACCTTCTACTTTGGCGCTGCCGACATGACCGCTGCCGACATGACAAATTTCCCGCAATATGATACCTGAACATCCCTAATTAAAGATTCGAAAATAAAAACACCTTATAATGTCCATGACAATAGGTTTCTTTTCCATTATGCAAAAATAAATTGAAAAATTACTTTATTTTGTGTCTTAAATTCCGCTGCCGACATGACACTTCATTTGGTAGAAACAGAAAAGGCAAGATTGAAAAAATCTTACCGGTAATTCAATGCAGCCGAAGTGAAAATTTTCTATCGGAACTGAAACATCACATATTAGAGCTTTACCCAGCGTAATTTTTTGGCGACAAAAAATGTTTTGTCTAGATTTTATCAATCCAGAAGTTAGCTCACTCCTCAAACTATGAAAACTTGTGACAGGCAGAAATTGCTTTTTTTTATCGATCTAAATTCATTTTATCTAAAACGCAAGAGTTAATCGTCATAGATGAACATAAAACACGTTATTTCCTTTTGTATTTGTTTCTGCTACGATGTTTTATAATCCGCAGGATTTTTTTGAACTTTGCGACTCGAATGTGTGACGCGCTGCCGACATGACATTGAGGCAATAAAAAGAGTTCTATAGTCACAAATTAAAGTAAAACCTGAAAATTTTGTCATGGATTGTATGTGCGACGTAGTTTACTGTATGGGAAAAGAAAAATTTTTAGTTTTTATTTGGAAATACTTGAGAAATTCATTTGTGACTTAAATTAGCACTTTTCCTGATATTCACCCTTACATATAAGTGTGCGCGATGTTGTTTTCCGATGAAATTGCATTGTTTTTACACCCTTTGACCCCCTGGAAAAACTAGAAATGACAGGCCTGGAATTAACAGAGGCCTGAGCTTTTACAAGCATACTGCCCTTAGTCAGGACTACTTTTTCGGCAGCAGAACAGGACATTTTTCATTTCGTGTATATTTTTCCCTGATTAAGTCCCCGTTGTTTTTTTTTTTTTTCGTTTTTTAATGCTTTCGGTTTATTTTCTTGTTCTATAGATTGACCTAATAGAAGTATGGATATCAAAAGAGTGATGCAATGACCTCTTTTAAGTAGGGTGTAGACTGTTGATTATCCCTAAATTCAGGGGGAGAAGAGTTCTCCTCCAGGAAATTTTTTGAAACAATAAGAGTGAAATTCTGCATTTTGAGGCCTTATATGAAGTAATTGAGACTAAAAATGTGAGAAAAAAAGAAGCAAACAAAAACCTCTTCAAAATTTTACATTAGGTCAAAATAAAAAATCTTGTGCTTCCACAAATCGCTGACATTGACATTAATCAACAAGGAATAAGAGCAAGAGAGAAGAGTGAGGGGATAACAAATATAATCCAAAACATTGCGGAAATGCATGTATAACAAAGTTATTTTAAGGATAAATCTTGCAATAGCAGTTAGGAACACTGATTTTGACACTAGTGACCTAACTTGATATCCGATATAGGAAGAAATAGATAACTCTTTGCAAAAAAAAAAAAAGTATAAAATCAAGGAAAAAAATAGTCATGTAAACCGTACTTATCAAAATTATGAAAACAGAACTGAAGCAAAAAATAACAAACAAAGAACGAAATTAAAATTATAGCAACAAAAAAAAGGGAAAAGAAAGAAACAAAATTGAAACAAAAAATAGTGAAAATAAATATCTTTGCTCAATCAGAAATAAGCTATATTACAATGACAGAAGTTGAAAAGATTTAAAATAAGTTTTGAAAAAAAAATGTATTGAAGACGATCATATGTAAAAACATAAGGGTGAATATCAGGAAAAGTGTTAATTTAAGTCACAAATGAATTTCTCAAACACTTCCAAATAAAAACCAAAAATTTGTCTTTTTCCATACAGTAAACTACGTCACACATACAATCCATGACAAAATTTTCAGATTTTACTTGAATTTGTGACAATAGAACTCTTTTTATTGCCTCAATGTCATGTCGACAGCGCGTCACACATTGGAATCGCAAAGTTCAAAAAAATACTGTGGATTATAAAACATTGCAGCAGAAAGTACAGAAGAAAATAACATGTTTTATATTCATCTATGACGATTAACTCTTGTGTTTTAGATAAAATGAATTTAGATCGATAAAAAAAGCAATTTCTGCTAGTCACAAGTTTTCATATCATGACGAGTGAGCCAACTTTCGGAATGATAAAATCTAGACAAAACATTTTTTGGGGCCAAAAAATTACGCTGGGTGAAGATCTAATATATGATGTTTCAGTTCCGATAGAAAATTTTCACTTCGGCTGCATTAAATTACAGGTAAAATTTTTCCAATCTTGACTTTTCTGTTTCTACCAAATGAAATGTCATGTCGGCAGCGGAAATTAAGACACAAAATAAAGTAATTAACTGTGTTGGTCCCGTTGCCGTTCGATTTCATACCACATAGTGAACGTACTTTTAATTGTGAAGTAAAAAATAGAGAAGATAGAATTCCCTCTTAAGAAAACCTTTTTTTGTTTAAACATCGGCCAAGCATCGGCATTTAGACGTTTTCGAGGCTGATGGGCCGATGTTTTTCCCAAGTTAGCATCGGCGGCCGATGCCGATGGAAAAAATTTCAACCATCGGCGCCGATGCATCGGTCGAGCCTCACAAAACTGCAGTCTTAAAAATGCAAAATTTAAGCAATCTTTGGAAAAGGTTTTCACTGTTGTAATCCAAATGAAAAAAAAATAACTGCAGCATTAAAAGCTAAATTTTAGGCTACTTTTGAAAAACTTAAAAAGAGGCGATTAGGAGACTTTTTGTCAAGAAATGTTTGAAACTAAAAATGGGAGGAGAGGGGGGGGTGTAAGACTTTTAGTAGTTGGTGATCTAAATGTATAGAAGGGAGTTCGAGGTGCTTGAGAAAAAAAGGAAGTCTTACAAATGGAAATTTAGATCACCTTTCGTGAGCTTATAGGAAGGAGTTCAAGGTACTTTCTATAAGTTTTGTGTATTGCTGAAGTATTAAGAAATCTGTTTCAGACTACCTTTGTGTGAATTAAAGAGAGTGGAGGGTCTCTCTAGGAAATTTTCAAAACTGAAATCGAAAATCTTTTGTGTGGTGTCTTAGGCAATGTCTAAGTAAAGAAGGAGAGCCTTTTTGTTGGAAAAATCCAAAACTGGAGTTTTAAAGATGCAACTATAGGCCACCTTTCATGAGCATTTTCATGAAGTTCTGGGCTTGTACTGGAAGTTTTTGAAGCTGGATCTGCTCGAACTTCCTAGTAAGCTATCTTTCAGTGACTTAAAAGAGAAGGTATTCGTTTGATACCTTCTGTTTTTTTTTTTTTTAATTATTATTATTATTATTATTTTAGTTGCAGTCTTAAAATTTTAATGTTGTCTTTGGGGCTCTAAAGATAGGTGTTTTGCATTTCCTAGAAAAAAATTCTTCTGATGAATTAAGGGAAGGGTTTAGGGGGCTCTCTCTCAAAAATGCTTTGAAGCTGAATTATTGAGAACTCTAAGCTATCTTTGTGTAGCTCAAGCAGGGGGAATTTTGAGGCTCTCACCCAAAAACTTTTAAACATTGAAAGTTTAAAGCTTTTCGTTGTGTTTGGTGATGTAAATTTTGGAGAGAAGGGAGTCTGGTTTAGAAAAATATCTGAACTGGAGGCTTTAAAACTGCTGATTTGGGCCATCTTTAGTGATAGTAGGAGATTTCAGGCATTCTCCCCTGAATGTGTTTCAAAATTGATGATTTAAAAGCCTAATTTTAAGCTGCAATCTTTTGTAAAGTTAGGTGTTGGAGTAATGAACCATTGAAAAACTTCCAATGCTCAAATATGTAAAAAAAAATATTTTATTGTTTTCTTTCAGTGATTTAAGGAGGGAGGATTTGGAACCCCTCTGCCGAAAATAATTTGACTTAAAATTGAAGGCTTAAATATTTTACGGATTGTTTGGTGAAAAAATAGTATGGCTGATACAAATTTGCCACCTTTGTGAACTTAGGGGGAAAGGTTTGGGCCTTTTCTTTTGAAAAGTTTTCATAGCCGACATATTAAAAACTTTTATAAACCATCTCTAGATGTCTTAAGGCTAGGGAGATTTTGTGCAGTCTTGAAAGTTTAATTCTCTTTTGTGAAGTTAGAGGGAAGAGTAGCGGTGAAAGATGTTCCTCAAAAAAGTTTTTAGGCTCTCTTTGGAGATGTTGGAAGTTTAGTAAACTGATTTTAAATTTGAAAAACATTCTGTTTGTTGATGACGTTTTTTAGTGTTTCAAATAAAACAAACCATGTAACTTCATTTTTTATTAACAAATTAACAGTCTCAAATGCATTTCTTGTAATTGTTGTTAATTTTAGAAAAATTAATAATTAATGCCTGACATAGTTTAAATAGCCAGAAATATCCAGGTAACAATTAAGAGAAGAAATTGAGCTGCAAGAGGATGAAAAATGCGTCGTTAGAGAAATCAGGAAAAAAGATTTTGTTCTTCTTGTGGCCACCCTGGTTCAGATATTCATCCTATGATTTCAATTTGCCCTTAAAGAAAAATGAGAAAAATGGGAAAATGCTTTTTATGACCTTTAAATATTAATGACCAACAACCTTGCCAAGTGACATATCACTCGAAATTCTGTTTCAAGAGCTTTTAAATAACACTTGGAAAAAGAGTAAAGCTCTATTAATAGCGAGAAAAAAAAACAATTCTTTTGTAAAAAACGAAACTTTGACTTTCGTCATTTCTTGAAATGTACGGATGCGCACACAAAAACTAAAGTTCAAAAATATCTAAAAAAGGCTTTTTTCATCAAAACATAAGTAAAATAGATCTTATAAAGTTTAAAATAACAAATTGATATGAACTTTTACGGTCTAATGCCTTCTTTTCTTTGATTTCACGTGAAATGACGTGCACTTTTTGATCTGCAATATCCTCTAAAAACTAGTTTGTCTCAAAAATAAAAATAAAATTTTTTAGTTAAGAAAAGTGTGCTCTTTCTAATGATGTAAAGAAAATTGAAATTCAAGATGATCCTTTTGAGATATTGCTCTTTGAAATTGAGACAAAATTGAGAAAAAAAAAATTGTGACTGGAATTTCAACTCGCATAATTCAGCAATTATTTGAGCTATCGAGATGCCACTTGCACACCTTTCAGAAGAACTGTCAGGCTACAAACGAGGAAAGAATTAGCTTCAGAAAGTCATTCTCTCAGCAGATACAAGCTGATAACGAACGGTCAAAATTTGCCAAAATACGATTTTTACCAACTTTGGCAGCAAATTGCAAAAAACCTACAGTGCATTGAGCTTTTGTTACACAAGTCGGCTATTCTACCATAAACAGTGATCAGAATCACCAAATTTGAGCCATATAATCGTCTTAGGTCGAGAGCAATAAAAACACAAACTTGACGATTTGGTCATTTTTTTCAAGACACGAAAAAGAGGCCTTTACAAAATAATTCATATTGGTTGAACTATATGGCTTATGCAACTATCATTTGGTATGGCTTCATGCAAGTCTTATATGTACTTCCAGAAAAAATTTCCATCAAAATCAGAGGGGGTCGAGTGGGGACGCCTCATACACTTGACATGAAATGACCCAAAGGCATGAAGTAGCCCTTCTATTTACCGGCTCTGATGATATACAGTTGAATCTCAATAACTCGAAGTTCCGAATGACCGACTAAAAGCTTCGAGTTGTTGGCGGTTCCAGCTATGAGAATTTTCCATAGCCCTCAAGAGTAAGGACTCGCGTAATGAAGACTTTGAGGGAAAGAAATATTTGAGATAACGAGACTCCACTGTACTTTGTACTCTACTTAATACGTTTGGCGTGGCCCTGAGGAGAGCTCACTTTTTCCTCCTCCAGACTGGGAACTTCAATGCAATCAAACGAGTAAATGGTCCAACAGTTTTACCGTAATCTCCAAAATCGCTTTGCCTGATGATCTTTTTCTTAGAGTCTTATTTCGACGTGTATTTATCAATTTTTTTTTTAATAAGGAAAGCATGCAATGGGTGTTAGAAACTAGATCTATGTATTCTTTTAGTATAGAAAAAGTTCCAAACAAAAATATATGTACATTTATCTAGCTATTTTTATTTCTTTTGGAAGTGTGCGCTAAAATTAGCACATAGGCAGGCTCGTTGTTTTAAAGTTGTCCTGGGAACGGGGTCAAAGGGTGCAAATTTTATCGGCAAACAACAAAAACCGCGCGGACTGTTAACATATTGATTTCTCACCCCCCCTTAATCGACGGTTTGTAAGGAGATTATAGCACCATTCAGGAGTTTTAAGGGCCCTTATTTTTTCTTATTAAAAAGCAGGAGTTTATAAGGAGCGTACGAACCCTATACAGAATATACTACACGGTACCATAGGCGGACTTACGGGGGTGCCCTGCACCCCCCCACATTTTGCTTAAATTTTGAAAAAAAATATTTAAGTATATTTCAGAGCTTCCCCCAGGCTTGGGCGGGAGGGCGCTGCACCCTGCCTGCCCTTTGATACTTAGAATGCGCCCAACTTGTCCTTTTACCAGTAAAACGGCGCCCTGATTGCCTCTTTGTTTAGGAAGTAGCGCCCTATTGATTCAAGAGAGTTATTATGAAAAGGTACCAAACCAGTTTCAACTTCCCCTTGTTATCCTACGATGTTTTCGAAGTGAAAATAAGGAGCATCCCCCCCCCCCCCCCGGTTCTCTCCTACTTGGATTGGTATTGAGAAATGCATGCCTTTCATTATCAGTTGCTCAGCAGGGGATAAAAGTGGCCTGGGCATTGTAGAGACTAAACAGATGATCTTCCACCTGTCACTTTGGGAGCAGTAACGAACGAACACTTGGTTTCGATCTGATGAGCCACTGTTAAGTTCTCAATCATTTCCTTAATCCTTGACTCAGGGTTTCTCTTGCTTTATTTACTGGGAGAGGCAGAGTTGTTTACACCAGTTTCCAAAGTAATTTGTCAATTCATAACCTCTATTCAGCGAAAATAAAAAAAGTCAGCACACTTCCTGTCTGCTATGCTTGAGCAAGCAATAAACTTTTTTGCAAAACGTAGCACTTTTTGTTTGCTTCTTTCGAAGAAATTAACTTAAAAAAGGTAGTTGTTTTGCTTTAATAGTTCTGCTTGTTTGTTTTATCATATGCAAATCAAAATGGCTTGCTGAGATGTTGCTGTTATAGATTTCTCTGGAAATGCAGAGTAAGGATTTTTCTCCCTGCTCTTGACTTAAACAAAAAGGAATTTATAATAATAGCAATTATTTGCGAAATGAACTTAGAACTGCAAACAGATAGCAAGGGTTGGAGAAAAAATGGGATTGCTTCTGATAAGAGTGACAGCTTTTAAAATTATAGCCATCTGAGGTCTTTGGTGCTACTTTTTGACCTTATTTTGGCAGGAAATAATCTGTTGTTTTTTTTTTTTGTGTTTACAGTGTGGTGTTTAGTTATATTCAGGAACAATCAATGTATTTTTTGTCTGTCTGTTAGTATTGGAAGTTCGGTATTGTCTGTTGTGCTATGTCTCTCTACTTTCGTATTTTTTCCTCCGAATTTTTGGCGAATATGTCGTTCATTATTAATGACATTCATCATTTAAACCTGATGAAATGTGATCTAAATTTATTTGACTTTAATAAATTATTTTATTTACCGTTTTTATACTTCTGCTTTCATTTTGAAAAATGCGATCTCTGCATCTGATATGAAAATCAAATTTTACTTATATTTCAAGCTAATTACTCTTTATTAGGAGGCAAATAAATGAAAATTAGCTCTATTTTTTGTGCAGATCATTATATTAAAATTTTTAAGCAAAATTAACTGTTCTTTTATGAGTCTAAGTGCTAAACATTGAATGGTCCGTTCATTTAATTTTTGCATTAATTGTGTTAACACATGGAAATAATACGTTTATCATCGACCTTTAAAATGCAGTTGTAAAAATATTTCACCAAAATGAACTCGTTTATATGCCGTTTTGATGCCATCACTTTGAAAATTGCAATCTCTTTGCATCCGCTACAATAATCAAAGTTTTCGCATTTTCGATGTTTGATGCGTTGTTTTAAGAGAAAGATAAACAAAATTTATTTTTATTAAAGTCGCTTTTTTTCTTCCAAAATTGATTTTCACAAAATTATTTAGTTTTTCACAAAATGGACCCTGTGAAAAATCCTGGACATACCCCTGATACTAGTAATTGTAGTGAAGCTTAATTTATTTTATTTAATTTTAAAGTTCAAATATTTGTTAAATATAAAATTACTTTTTACTATTACTTTGTTTTGAATTGATGACTTTTTCAACGTAATTGATAAATATGGAATTGTGTTACAAGTCATTTTTTTCAGTGTCTGCGAGCTTGTTAGTAGTTCTTTAAAACTGTCATTCATATAAATTTCCATCCAACAACAATCATATGTCAAAAATACCTTAGAGGTTATCAAATTTCCAGAAGAATTTGAAATGATTTTATTTAAGATACTCTAAGTTTAATTTTGTGATTACTTATGCTGAAGTTGAACAATACAAGAGGGAAAAAGTCTGAAGGTGAGCTATTGAGTTAAAACTATATTATGTACAGTCGTTTAAATGTTTGAGCAATTTTTTCTCATTGTTAACTAAAGTGTTCTTTTATGCATTTAAAAATGTACAACTCGAGAAAAAGCAGACGCTAAATTTTGTTTCATTTAAACTCATTATTGGTTGAAATTAGTCATGTATATGCAAGTGTAATTTTTTTCATGCTTCAGTTTTAAATATTTGAGGGGAGGGAGGCATAAAATGAATATGGATAATATCTTCGATTTTACGTAGTTAGGGTTTAGAGTATTTTAAAATGGTGTTTAACAAAAATGCTAAATTATGGCAACAATAAAATTTTAACTGCACTTAATTAGCCAGAGACAAAAGAACCTTTCGAATGAAGAGACAGTAAAACATGTAATGCAAAGAATAACAGTAAGATATCTCACGATTGCTTTGAGACGAAGCTCAATCGCCTTTTAGTTAAAAAAAAAATGCCCTAAACTTGAAAAAAGTAGCCCTTTTTTTTAAAAACTAGCCACCCTGCCCTTTTTCAATCCAGGGGGGAAGCACTATTAATATTTCCTCAGAGAATACATTTACGAAAATAGTAAAATCCTGAAAATATCCCCCCCCCCTATATTTCAAAACTAAACACTGATAAATTTCAGGTGGGGGGGAGGTGTTACTGTAAAAACTTTTAAAAAGTTTACAAGATTTTTATAATATATATTGAAAAAAGTACAAGTCTAAAGTATTATGAAATAAGTCATATTGTTTTCTATAGGTTTCACTTTTATATTATGTTTTTAATATGCACTCAGAATAATGAAAATGCAATTTTTCCCCACTGATACGGGGACTCTACATTGAATGTTAACTTAAAATTCTGCTTAAAACCGAGTTTATAAGCCCAAAAACTGGTACTTGGAGACAGCGATAAGTAAAGGCTCACCTCTAATATAGCTAACAATTTTAATCAAAAAGTGCGTTCTATAAAAAATTATGGATTGTGAAAATGATGACTGTAGAGTCCGTAACAATAATTGGAATAAAAGTTTAGTTTTTAAAGAAAAATTCAATGTAGAGTCCGTAACAGTGAAAATTGCATTTTCAATGTTCCGAGTGCAATTACAAACATAATATAAAGTGAACTATGAAAACAATATGATATTCATATACTTTAGAATGTACTTTTTCAATATATATAAAAATTTTAAACTTTTAAAAGTTTTGTTACGGACACCCCTATGTCACAAATACCGGTGCATTATGAACAATGCTCCAGCAGCTGTGTATTTTAGAGGAGTCAATTTTCAATTCAGTAACGAAATTACGTACCAATCTCTCCAACCTTAAATGCCAATAACAAAATAAAAAGCCCCTGAACTCCCCTCGGTGGGTGCGGCCACCTGTGCCAGTCATTTAATAATTGAACGTTTATTATTTTTAGCTATGGAAATAAAAATAATCTACTTGGAACTTAATTAGGTGTCAAATGATACGTCTGGTTAAAAAAAAAACATCTGTGGGATCTTACGTAAAACAGAAATATTTTATTCCCTTTAAAACTTGCTTTCCATTTTTGAATAAAAATAATTGTTACTCGTTCTTCAGTTTTAGGGTCATTCCATAAGAAATGTCAAACCTCAGCCAAAAAGAAAAAAAAAATACCGAAGTTGAAAAAAGGTATCAAAAAAATAAATAAATGAAGTAAATAAGAATAAAAATCATACAACATATCGAAGTTTAAAAATTGAAAAGAGTTATTATAAATTTATATCACTGGAGAATTAGCCATAATTAAATAGGTTTTGTAAGCTGTGTTTACCATACTGCTTGTTAAATTCGATGGTTACTTAGTCACTGTACAGGTAGGTCCACACTCCATACTTGAGTATAAGAAAAGTGGACACATAAGTTTAAAAAACACATATAGCTTAATAAATGTGTTTCTTGTTTTAAAAAGACCAACTTTAAAACAACATTTTTCAGGGCCCCCCCCCCCTCACAGTAGACCTTTTTCAAAAACTTTTATGGGAAATTTAGGAACATTTTGACTAAAAAAAATAGAAGAAAATATTTAGGGTAATGTACGACTTTTATTTGACTTATAATATAACGATCCCTAACAGTAGATAACCCGGACAATGACACCAAACTGAAAATAATGCATTTATTTATGTTATTACTTGCCTTAAAATTACAACCTTCAAATACCCCGATACAAAAAAAGAAAAGTCAAAGACAAAAACAGATAATAACGTGCTTCAATCTGATATAATAAATCATGTTCATAATTTTCACTTTCAAAGATTAGACCATATAATGAATTTAATCCCAGTTGATTCAGCTTCTGACAGATATATAATTACTGTTACAACAATTTACTTGCATTATGGTTTTAACTACAACGAGCTTTACTCACAGCTGTTTTTAAACGCTATGTTCACTAGGACCAGGTGATAATATTCATTCTTTAAACTCATCTAATATCTTTTCCTACTTCAACAAATCTGCAAAACAAATACTCGGATTTTTTTGCCCCGCCTTTGTTCCAATAAATTTGTCGTTATAAGTTTTTTTCTTTGTGATATTTTTTCATTTTAGTTAAAACAGCAGGATAAATCTTAATAGGGGTCAAAAATTTTCTAGCATATGTCCATTAAGCAAAGACTAGTGCCACAGCTTTATAAAAATTTTTTATTTGCTGCGCTTTTTGCACCCGGGTTTTTAAAGTTTTAAATTTTTGAAAAACAAAACCCGCTTGTTAAATTTTTTTTCAATTTTTTAAATTTTCAAAAAAATTTTTCCTTTGGGTAAAGGTTTTTTTGGGTCCACAACAAAACCTTTGGGTTTTTAAACCATTAGCGTAAATCTAAGTATTGTCAAAAACCCCTATTTTTTGTTTTTCAAAATCTGCCCCCTTTTTCCCCAAATAAGAGTGTGATATTTGAAATAACTAACATATCTGAATATTCCCAAATTTTTGACAAGGCACAATTTTATATAAAGGGTTCTTTACAACCCCCAAAAACCAAAAAACTTGATAAGTTTTAAAAAGCATTTTTTAAAAAACAAAAAAATATGGGAAAAGGTGAAAAAAAAAAACTGTTTAAACAAAATTTTAAAAA
Source organism: Uloborus plumipes (assembly GCA_038373865.1). NCBI lineage: Eukaryota > Metazoa > Arthropoda > Arachnida > Araneae > Uloboridae > Uloborus > Uloborus plumipes. The sequence goes on from JAXGGA010008900.1 coordinate 51,993, forward strand.
AACTGTTTGGGAAAAATAAATAATTATAAAAATTTACAAAAATTTTCCATATTTTGAATAGGAAAAAAGGGAAAATAAGGAACAGGAAAAAATTGACTTAGTAAAATTCAATACTTTTATATCAGTTGCCCAATTTTTTAGATTGTTGGATTCTTGTTCCTGAATTTAAAGCTATCTAAACATCCCCTTTTGAAAAATTTTTAAAACTATTTAATTTTTTAAAATATTTTTTTTAACCCCCAAAAAAAAGTTTGATAAAAACTAATGCTTTCTTTTTAAAAAATGTTATGGGTTTTTAAATGATTTGATGCAACAGGGTTGACTTTTTGAATGGGTTGACATTTAAAGACAGCCAACAAACCCAAAAGCCTAAACTGTAAACAAAAAAAAAATTTAAAAAAAGTTTTAAAACTAAATTAAAAATAAAATTTAAAGATATCCAAGTCGTTTAAATTTTACACAGTAAACTGAAATGAACAAGTTTTTTTAGAAAAAAAATGGGAAAAAAAATTTTCCCAAAAATTTGCAATAAAAGAGGGGTTGGCCACAAAAACAGTCAAAAATTGAAAAATTTCAAAGGGGAGGTTAGTTTTAATTTAAGTAGAGGGGATGAAAAACTTTTCAAAGATTAAATAGTGCGTTTTTTAAGTGGAACAATTTTAAGTTTGACCCAGAGAAAAGTATATAAAGAATCACTTTTTTAGCAAAAATTTTTTGGTAAAATGTCAATTTATCACTTTAAAATTATTTTGGGAAAAAAAGTTCATTTTTGGGGTATAAAATACTTTCAGAAGTTTTTTTAAAATTTTCACCAAAAGACCCCTGTAAATTTTCAAATTTTTTTTTGGGAAGGGCCACAAAATTTTGGGAAAAAATTGGGACTTACCCCCCCTCTTGGCCTTTTTCCTTTTTGGCGCCAAAAAACCCATCCCCAAAGACTTCGATGTACGACAAAAAAACATCGAAAAAAACATTCTTACCCGATCACTTTTGGCCCCCAAAAAAAAAATTTTCCATATTGAAAAAAAAAAATGTAAAAACAATAATAGGGGAAAAGGGGGAAAAATATAAAAAAATCCTCAATTTTCAAAAAATAAAGGGAATCCCAAACTTTTTTCCCAAATAACATTTGAATTTCTCCCCATGTATACGAAAGTCAGCAAAAGTGAAAAATCAAAACCCCAATACTATACTGTCAAATTTTTATTGCAAATATACGCTTCAAAATAAACCCCAAAACAACCCAAAAAAAACCCATCTATGGTTTCATAATAAAAACAACGTACTACAACTCCCTGAAATGCACAAATAACCCCTTTGCAAATAATACTCTGTATAGATATTTTTTTGCAGAAAAATTTAACACTTTTTTTTTTTTAAAAAGTGCAAAGTTTCCCCTTTTTTTTTTCTATAGAAATCTTAGTAATAAAAACTACCCAACAACAAAATCAAACTTTTCAAACTTTATGTCGCACTAAAAAAAAATTTTGTAAAAGAAAAGTCAAAACAATTTGAAAATTTCCCTAAAATTTCGATATTTTAAATTATTTAAAAAAGCTCCAAGTACGTCGCAAACAACACCCAATTAATTTTTATTATTTTTTCAAAATTGTTTTAATAAAATTTTCCATAAAATAAACCGCTTCATTTTTTTAAAAAAGTACCAGGGGGCAAATTTTATTTTTCATTAAAAAAAAAATTTTAAAGCTTTTAAAATAAATAAAACCGCTTTTAAAAATTTATTATTAAACTACAGAAAAGTATTTTTCCCCATATTTTTGCTAAGGAAACAAATAATAGCATTAAAATACGGGTTTCGTTTATTTTGCAAGATTTAAGTAAAAATGAACCTCAATATTTCATTTTTTCAGTTATCAATTTTTGAACAAAACATCCAAATTTGAACCACCTTCGTATTGCTTAAGGGTGGCCCAAAACAACAGTGAAAACTGCTAATTACTAAACATACTGGAAAACAAAAACTAAAAAGTTCATCTCCCCCTTTCCAAAAACACAAAAATTTCACTTTTTTTAAAAACACATAAAAAAGCAAAATTTCCCCTAAAACGAGGGACTCAAAAAAAAATGGGCACTTTTTAACAGTTTTTAAAAACCCCCTTCACTTTAAAACTTGGCAAACAAAATTTATAATTTTTTAGGTACAACACACCCAAAAGCGAAAATACCCACTAATCTTTTCACCAAAAAAATGGCGCGCCCCCCCCCCCCTTTC